>SEYY01002508.1:0-10000 GCA_009176605.1 Armadillidium nasatum
GATATGTCCAGCTCTACAGCAAAAGCTTCACTGAAATTCCGAAGAGCAGAGGTACAAGAATCTGAGAGAAAGGAAAGCAGGTCGCCAGTAGAGCGTTTTTAACGAAAGTCATAGGCGATCAGAGATAAGATTTGAAGAACTGATGTTTCCAAATCTTCCTGTTAATTAATTGAAAACTTTATAAAGAACGAGGTTGAAGAAATGGACGATAGTTAGAAGGTTGAGAGGGATCACCTTCTTCGACACAGGCTAAATGAGCGCACGTTTCCAGCAAGAAGAATGACATAAACGAAATAGTTTACCAAGGCTGGGTGCAAGCTAAGATCGGAAGCACAAGTTTTTAGAACCACAATTGGGATACAATTGGGAACTTACGCTTTCTTAGTGTTAAGCTCAGAGACAGCAGAAATGACGTCTTTAAATGAAATTATAATTTTAGGCCTAGATGAGTTGAAGGGGTTGAAGGAGAAGGAACAGTTCCGGAATCGTTTAAGGTTGAATTAGGGACAAAAGCTTTAGCAAAGAATTCAGCTTTAGAGAAAGATAAACCGGCAGTTGTACCGTCAGAAGACACTAAAGGAGGGAAAGGGTAAGAAGCAAAGTTAGAGTTGACATTTTTTGCAAAATACCAGAAAGGGCGTGAGGAAGAAGAACAGAAAATTATTTTTATAAGAGAATAGATTTTGCACGATTCCGGGATGAAATATAAGTTGAATGAGATTTTGAAGTTTGAAAACGACGGTAGTCTCTGAAGGTAGCATTCCTGCTTCGGATAGCACGAGAACAAGCAGAGTTAAACCAAAGTCTGTTAGGTTTAGTAGAAGGGAAAGAATATGGAATGTACGCCTCCATGTCAGAGAGAATCATCTCGGTTATGCGTTCTGCACACCTCGAGGGACCCTTCCCACGGAAAAAATTAATTCCATTGGTAATCAAAAAAGTATAACCGCAAGTCAGATCAGTTAGTGGCATCGAAATGCCAGAAACGTTTCCTTGCCGAATGCCGAAGTTAGGGTCCGTTCTTGCTTAAGACTTGAAGAGACAGGACAAGATATAGAGAATATAATGTGATTGGATAAACCCAAAGGAGGAAAGAAGTAAGTGTAAGGAGAAGGATAAGTTTGAAAAAGATTAGGTATGTTGGGTTCATCACAAGGCTCTCAAGGATACTGTTCAAGGTTGTTCTGGATAGAAAAGTGGTAGGCGAGTTCACCAGCTGGATTATGAAAACTAGATGAAAGCCATTGGTGGTGAAATTGAAATCACCTAAAATGATGTTTCGGAGAAAGGAGAAGAAGAAATGTGTTCTATTGTGTTTAAGATAGTCAAAGAATTTTTAAAATATGTAGAGTTAGAAGATAAGTAGACAGAAAATGAATTAGTTGTAGAGTTGCAAGAAAGTTTAACCGTAAGGTAGAGAATTCAGAAGACTCCAGTTAAACATGAGAGCATTCAGCATCATTTGCCCACATATGCGCAACATCCGTCTTTGGCTGAAAATTGAGAATAGAGACAGTAGGAGGAAACAGAGTAGGGTTTGCTTTCAGAGCACTCAGACACCCAAGTTTCAGTTAAGAATGAGAGATGAGGTCTAGAAGAAGAGAGGTGGTGTTCGACAAAGTGGAGATTAGACAAGAGACCACGAATGCTGCAGAAATTAATGACAAAGAAAACAGTGTACCAGGGCAAGTCGGCATAGAGGTCTTGGTGGCACCAACCCTTTCACCAGAGGCCACCAACTCCCAAAATGGTGATGGTGGAAGGGGTGGATGAAGGGCATTCTTTGGATGCTACCCCTTCAAGCATCTCCGAGGCAGCTTTATGTTTCGCTATTTTGAAGTTTTTTTTAATGTAATGTACGAATAAGACTTGCAAGTTTATGAGAACATGTAAGGGGTTTGGATATATATATATATATATTATATATATAGTATATACTATATATATAATATATATATATATATATACATATATATATATATATATATATATATATATATAATATATATTTATAATATATTAGTTGAATAGAACCTCTTGTAATTTAAGCTTGCCTGTAACATATCTTGAAACATATGAAGTAAAAAAAAAAAAATAAAAAAAATAAAAAAAAAAAAATAATTGTATAACAAAGGAGAACTGAAAATCTGAACGTTAAAACTGGAATATGTTTTACAACAAGTCTTAATGGCAAATTTTAAAACAAAGAAATAAAAAAATATAGAAAGTATGAAAAACGAAAAAAAATCGTTAATTAAAGAGAAGAAAAATTCATTCCGTTTTCAATTTGCATTGTTAAAAAAAAAAAAAAAAAAAAAAAAAATCCTCAAAACCTTGGGTAATTTTTTCATTTATAGAAGGATACATTAACTCCAGATTTCATAATTAAAGAATCAAGACGGGAAGTAATATTATCAAATTTGTATATTTTTAACTTTATACCTTAGAAGGAACTTACTGATCTGAAAGTACTTTATAGGCATTTGCATTATTACTGTTAGGATATTTTTCTAGGAAGAACTCTACATAAACGAAATTAACATCTGATATTTTTCATAACATCAGAGATCAACGCGGCCTTCCCTGCTTTTCTTATTTCTTTTTACTCCTTAAAAAAGCGTAGGGTCAACTTTGTTTCTCCATCTAGTCTCAGTTGATTCCACAGCCTAAATTTCATGAAAGCTCTTCCCAATTCTCTCTCATACCCACTTTGCTTCCTCCTATATAGGCAGTTCAGTTTCTCCATTGTGTCTTGTCTCAATTTTGATAGCAAACCACATATCACCGGCCTACGTTATATGACTCCCTTTTCATCACACCGTTTATTATAATTAATAAAAATAACTGGTGATCAAAGACACTTGTGTTCACTGTGAACGGCTCAGTTAAATCACCCTTTGGTGTTCAACTTTAAGTTTATTGTTCTTGTGTGACTCTTTTATGATCTTGATAATCTTCTCTGAAAATCCATACTTTATCTTCACTTTTTCCCACCACCTCTCTTTGTACGCTATCGAAAGCGGCCTCAAAATCTATAAAAGTCATGTAAACACTCGAGTTTCATTCAATATTCTGCTCTGCTATTATCCTTTGGGGGTTAATTTGGTCTGTACATGATCTATCTTCTCTGAAAACTGCCTATTCTCGCATTAATATTCCATCAATAAGAATTTTTCTCGGCAAAGAGAGTAATGTTATATTTTGTCATGTTAGATCTTATTTCTTAGGCAATTTAAATAACGGGCCCTATCACCATTCCTTCTGGAAGGTTTCAAGCCTCCCATATTAAATTTAAGAACTCACACAATTTCTCAACCATTAATTTTCCTGATCAATCCATCGAAGCTCCGTTAGTACATAATCTATTCCCCGTGTTCTTTCCATCTTTAGATTTTTCAATACATCCTTAATCTCTCTACGTCTCAGCCTATGTCTATGCTTTCCTTATCCACCTCACTTTCTCGTTGAGGACCTCCTTAAAGTGCTCCTTCCTTCTCAATAGTTGCTCCACCTTAGTGCTTATAATTTTTCTCTCCTTTCACCTCATCTTCCTTCATGCATACTTTTCCAATCAACAGCTTCGTTATGTTGTACACTCTTCCTGTATCTACTCTTCTTTCAGCATTTTCCTTTTCCTCGGCCAAGTCCTCCATCCCTGTATTATCTCTCCTTTCCCCTCTCGACATTTTTTTTCTTGGGAATCTATAATTGGTTGTTTTTCCTTCAAGTCTATAAACCTGCTTATACCCTGCTTTAATTTCTTCTATTATTTTCCGAGTCTCCGCAGAGATTCATTAATTTCTCTCTCATTAAAGATAGAAGTCACGCGTGAAATTTTAAGGGTAGAGAGAGGGAAATATACCTGAAAGGATTGAAACATTGAACAAGTGTGCTAGTAACGTGGAAATGATTTCTGACACTAGCTTGTATTTGTGGTTTATAATAATAAAATAATATTAATAATAATAATAATAATAATATGTCTTTTATATATATTATATATATATAGTATATATATATATATATATTATATATATATATATATATATATATATATATATTATATAAAAAAAAAAAAAAAAAAAAAAAAAAAAAATTATATTATTATTTAATAATATTATTTTTATTCTTATTTTATTTATATATATTAATTAATTTATTATTATTATTATTATTATTATTATTATTATTATTATTATTATTATCATTATTTATTTATTTATTTTATGACTATCACACTGTCTAGCTCTTTCTAAACTATGGAAGAGAATATTTATAAGTAAGTTGTTTCGAAGATTTATATTTTTTAGTGTCTAGTTGTTATTGAGGTTAAATTTTGAGAAGTCACAGGCGTGGATATACTCGTAGATGTTTTTCTAATATTATTACAAGATGTTATTATAGGTGTTTGTATGTATTGTGTATAATGTATAGGTCATTAAACTGTAATATTTTGATTTTTTAAACATGTGTGTATTGATAGGTTTAAGAACATTCAGTATAGTCGTTTTTGCATAGTAAGTACCATTTATCGTGTCACAAATGGTAGAGATTTTGACCTACGCGATTGAGAGCGACAGTTTGATCCCGCCTGCGGATTCTAGGCATAATATACTTAGAAAAGTTCCTATCCTCGAATAGGGCAATGCCCGTGAGATGTGGACTTTTATTTTAAAAAGAAACTGATTTGCACTACAAACAGGCAAACTGTACAAAAGATTTGGGTGAACATGACGATAAACATGGTGATTTAGAAAATCATCTGATGGGAACGTGTTGGAATTCAAATTTCCATGTCATGGGGCACTCATTTTGTGCTAGATAGGTCAAGACACTTCACGTGCTGTTTCTTATTCCTGAAAGGGATGAAATAAAAATGTTAATTATGTATTGGAAAATTATTCTTTTCATAAATTAAAAGTACAGTACATTTTATCAGATCAAATGGCTACTGTATCAATTATATAGTTTTTACATTCTATAAATACAAACACAATACCCAAAGTTCAAAAAAGTTTTGTTTTTCGTTGGCATTACAAAAACATACCTTACTAGAAGGATGAAATTCTTACCATCTTCCTAGAGTCTGAAATATCTTGCCTTTGAGACCTTTCCACCTACTTGGAAAAGTAGTGAAACTTTTTTTTCCTTCTTTTTTTGGGTAATTATTGACCTTTTAACTCCTCCATAAAGAATATAAGGACAAAATAAGGTGGGTTTAATTCTTGTTAAGCAAAGAACGGCCATTCACATACTTCGTCATATCCTGCTTCAAAACCAAGCGTAACCAAATCACTCCTTTTAGACTCCCTGACTATTCCACTTTCAATCAGTGGCAAATGAGATACATTGAAATAATGATCCGTCACCAGATTAGACTGGATTAAAGAGTAACATGTATGTAATTTAACCTCAGATTTTTTATTTATTTTGTAACAGTTTTTTGTATTTCTTAAAATTCAACATCAGAATAAAAAGTTGATTTTTTTCTTTTTTTTTTTATTGAAATAGTTGCCTTTTCAATTATAAAAAAATGCAGAACAGTGGATTATTATCATTATTATTATTATTATTATTATTATTTATTATTATTATTATTATTATTATTATTATTATTATTATTATTATTATTATTATTATTGGTATTTTATTTTATTTATTTACTTATTTTATTATTTTTTAAGAAAATAAATTTACACTGTCTTAAATGTAATTTTAAATCACAATTGAAATAATGAGGAAATGTCATTTTTAAATAAAATAAGATTAAACATAAATATATTTAAGTTGCATATATTATATATATATATATATATTATATATATATATATATATATATATATATATATATATATATATATAATATATATATATATATATATATATATATATATATATATATATATATATATATATATATATATATATTAGGGATGGAGTGAAGTATCGGTATCGGTATCGGTATCGGCAAGTATCGGCATATTTTCCGATACCGATACCGGTATCGGTATCGGTATCGACCTTTTCAGTATCGGTATCGGTATCGGCAAAAAATGCCCGATACCGATACCGATACCAGGTCTAATAATTCTCAAGAGAGAAACTACGAATTCTACTTTTCTACCAAGCGTACCTACATAGAGGAAATGATCGTAATATGATAATGTCGGCCTTTAACTCAAAAACGGCAATATGTAGAAAAACCTGGATTACAAATTTGGAATTGGGGGTCCCAAATCCTTATGTGTGTAAAATATCAAGCCAATCTATCTATTGATAAGAAAGTTATAAGAATTTAAGAACTTACAAAAACTTTGATCGGAATATTTCAGAAGTTAAAATGGTTTCACAGGCTTTCACCTATTAAAACATAAGAGACTCGACCCATACTCAACTGAAACCGAAATTATCTTTTTGAACTCATTTTACAGGCGTTTAAGTACCACAAGAGAGGGTCGACTTCCGTAGGAATTGATAAATTTTCTCAATTTTTGCTAATATTTATTTTTTAGCATTTTCATGGAGGTAAGACAATAGAACTTATTTTTGATCGCCTACCTCCTAGAAAATGAGAAAAAAATTCAACTTTTCTATTTTATGAGCAAGTTTTTTTTTAAACTTTGAAAAACGCTAAGTTCATTTTACGATATATTGAAGTTTATTTTCGAAATGAAAAAGTCATTATAGGGTAAAACCAACCATAGGCCACCATTTTTGCCTCCTTGTTACTTCTCGCTATCTGCTACGGTTATTGAGATATTTACTAATTAATACATCTTAGGCTTTACTTCTAGAGATCGTGGCAGGGGCTTGCCTCTTGAGATGTACTTTTTCAGAGTCTCAGCCTAAGCGACGGCACCGGAGAGCGACTTTCTTTAGGAACTTGGTCTCAAAAATTACAATTTCTTGAGTGACTTTTTAGCGGAACTTGCCCTTCTATATAAGACAACGTATTTGATCATATATATATATATATATATATATATATATATATATATATATATATATATATATATATATATATATATATATATATATATATATATATATATAGCGAGTTGAAACTTGTCTCTTCTTCGCCTTTCCTTTTCCGCGCCCGCATCCATGACACTTCTTTTGACATCTTAGCAGACACCGGCAGTTCTTTTTCTCTACTTCCGCCGTCCCTCGTCAAAGACTTGCATCTTTCTCCCTCTTCCGTTTTATGCAAAACCGCCTCAGGAGAATCCTTGCAGGTTTTTGGCGAACTTCTTGTTCCTCTCACGCTTCCCAAGCTTCGCCGTGCAACCCCTTGGGTCTTTGTTATCGCAGATATTTCTGTTCCCATTTTAGGCCTCGATTTCCTTTCTCACTTCCAATTAGTTATCGACTGTGAGAAGAAGACGCTTCAAGATAAGGTTACAGGACGTTGCATAGCCTCCTCCTCTTCGTTGTCTGAAGCGCCTTCCTTGTCTTTCTCAGTCTCCCCTGATGTCCATCCTGTTGTCCAATCTCTCTTTGATTCTTTCCCTTCTTTGTTAGCTCCTCTTCAGATCTCTGATTGCGCTCCCCCTTCTAAGCCGGTGGTTTATCATCGTATAGAGACGGGAGACGCCCCTCCTGTTTTCGCGAAAGCTCGTAGGCTTCCTCCAGACAAGTTACAAGCCGCCAAAAGGGAATTTGCTGATCTCCTCGCTGCTGGCATCATACGTCCTTCGAAGAGTCCTTGGTCTTCACCCCTCCATTTGGTGAAGAAAAAGGACAATACTTATCGGCCTTGTACAGACTTCCGAGCCCTCAATGCCATCTCCAAAGACGATAAGTACCCTCTCCCTATAATCTCTAACCTTTCAGCTTCCCTTCATGGCTCCACGGTCTTCTCGAAGCTCGACTTGAAGAGGGCATACCACCTGATTCGCATTCATCCGGACGACGTCGAGAAGACTGCTTGCGTGACCATGTTCGGTTCTTTCGAGTTTCTAACCGTGCCTTTTGGCTTGAAAGGTTCGGCTTCTACCTTTCAACGCTTCATGGATTCGCTTTTTAGAGATACCCCTGGCGTCTTCGTCTATTTAGACGACATCCTTCTTTACTCTTCTTCTGAGGAAGAACACACTCAACTTCTGCATAAGGTTTTCTCTATTTTGAACTCCCATAACCTTCGTCTTTCTTTTTCTAAGTGTTCTTTCTTTCAACCCTCCCTTGATTATTTAGGCTTTCACATCTCTTCTTCGGGTTTGGGAATTCCTGAAGGTAGGAAGACAGAGATCGCTGATTTCCCTCTTCCTCAGGATTCTCATTCTCTCCGCCGTTTCATTGGCTTACTCAACTTTTACCGCCGTCTTGTTCCTAACTTTGCGACTTTAATGTGCCCTTTAACCGACTTTATTCGTCGCAATCAAAAGTCCAAATCTCTTTCGTGGCCTCCGGACGCTTTTCAAGCCTTTCAAGACATGAAGAATGCCATCGCTGCCTCTGCTGTCTTACCTTATATGTATCCCTCGTCCACAGTTCTCCACCTGGTTACGGATGCCAGTAAGGTTGCCGCGGGCTCTGCCCTACACCAGGTGGTAGACGGAGTGCCAATACCAATCGACTTTTACTCTAAGAAGTTCTCCGACGTTCAACGACGCTATTCAACCTTCGACAGAGAACTCTTGGCTGCCTACCTCTCGGTGCTGCACTTCAAGGATTTCCTCGAGGGACGACAAGTAATCCTTTTCTCTGACCACAAGCCGTTGGTTCACGCTCTACGTAGTAGACGTGAGGCTACCTTAGACCGACAACAGAGACATCTTTCAGTGATTCTCGAGTACGTCTCTTCAGTAGAGTACATCGCCGGTTCCGAGAACCTCGTCGCGGATGCCTGTTCTCGTGTCTTCGACGAACCAGTTTCTTCATCTTCTCTCCCTGCTCCCAGCATCCCTTCCTTCGTAAATGCAGTCATGTTAGACGCCGCTGACCTCTCTGGTATCGCTCGAGCTCAGGAGAATGATCCCGAGACCTCATCTTTCCAGGATCGTCTCACTTCTTTCTCACTTTCACCTCACACTTCCATTCTTTGCGACACTTCTTCTGTATACCCTCGTCCTTTTGTTCCTAAACCTTTACGTCGCTCTATCTTCTCTTCTTTACATGACCTTTCCCACCCTGGGGTCAAGTCCTCCGTTCGTCTTGTGAAGTCCCGCTATTTTTGGCCTGACATTGCCTGGGTAGTGATATAGCGAGTTGAAACCTATTTAATTATTTCATTTGTTTTATTTTAAACCCAGCGCCAAAACGCCATCTGGTAGAGCGCGGGAAAAATAACAGCCTAGATTTCGTTCCTCTGTTGTAACATACACACGTCGTCAAAAACGCTCTCTAAAAGCCGTGATAAACTTTCTCATATAGTAGGCCTTTTGCTAACTTTTGTGCCTTTAATTATAAGTTGTACAATTATATACTTTGTATGTTAAATAGTTTTGTTTAAAGGAATAAACTGTGAATTGTGGAAGTGTTTCCTTTTACAAACTTAAAGCCTAAGGTGTTCGAAATTTGTGACATCATCTATGAACGTCAACTAAAACAGTGATTACAATATTTTGTTCTCGTATAAAAATACAATCATAGTATATGGGCTTCCACCGACAGACCAACATCACTCACAAGCCCATATATATATATATATATATATATATATATATATATATATATATATATATATATATATATATATATATATATATATATATATATATATATATATATATATATATATATATATATATATATATATATATATATATATATATATATATATATATATATATATATATATATATATATATATATATATATATATATATATATATATATATATATATATATATATATATATATATATATATATATATATATATATATATATATATAATATATATATATATATATATATATATATATATATATATATATATATATATATATAATATATATATATATATATATATATATATATATATAATATATATATATATAT
>SEYY01002509.1:5000-10000 GCA_009176605.1 Armadillidium nasatum
CTCTTAGCTCAAACTTTTGATTTTATTTCAACCTTAAACGTTTCCGGAGCTATTCCTCCTTCAACTCTCTCCAACTATTTTATGCTTAAAATTCTAATTGTGAAAGATGTCATTTCTGCTCTCTCTGAGCTTAACACTAAGAATGTGTATATTCCTTTTGTTTTTTCAATTGTGGCTCTCAAAATTTGTGTTTCTGAGCTCGCACTCTACCTTGGAAAACTATTTTGACTATGTCTTTCTACTTCAACCGTCTCTTTTTGCTGAAATCATGATTTGAATCAGCCTGCGCCGAATAGGGGGAACCCGTTCATCCTTCCAACTACCGTTTTACTTCTTTAATCTATGTTCTTTCTAAAGTCTTTGAATTTATCCTTAATTGGAAGATTTGGAAACATCTTAATTCTTTTTTTAATCTTATCTCAGATCGTCAGAATGGCTTTCGTAAGAAACGCTCTTCTGGTTACCTTCTTTCCCATTTCTCACTCTTGGTCCTCCGTTCTTTGATGAATCATTTGCTGCCGCGCTGGACATATCGAAAGCCTTCGATAGAGTCTGATTCAAAGCTTTGATTTTTAAACTTCGTTCCTTCAAAATACATCCTAATCTCCTTAATCTTCCCTCAGATTTTCGTTCCGTTCGTTCTATAGCAGCTGTTGTTGACGGCCACCGTTCATCCTTTAAATCTATTTATTATTAAAGGTATTTATTAGTGCTCTATCCTAACCCCATCACTTTGTGTTCTTTTATTAAAGACCTTCTCTCTACTACATCATGACCTATCCACTCCTTTGGTGATGACTCCAATCTACATTACTCCTTTCAGTTCAATAGCAACAGTTAATTGACGTTAGATTGGTGGCCTAGGAGCAACTCACCTCTAATTTTTCTCGTATTTTAAATTGGGGCAGAGAAAACATGGTAGTTTTGAATGCCTCAAACACTCAGTTCCTCCATCTCTCTTCTCGACGCAACCTTTCACACAACTATAACATCTTCTTCGAAAAAAACACAACTCAAGTCTTCATCTGTCCTTAATATTCTCGATGTTTCTTTCTCTCGTGATCTTTTTGGAAGGATTATATATAACTTATAACTTATAACTCTGCATTGGGGTATTGTTCGCCCCTGTATGGAGTATGCCTCAAACATCTGGTGTGGTTCCACTCATATAGCTTTCCTTGACAAGGGGAAGTCTAAAAGCTTTTCGTCTTATTAACTCTCCCGCTCTCGCGAAAATGCGGTATAATATATTATATATATATATATATAATATATATATATATATATATATATATATATATATATATATATATATATATATATATATATATATATATATATATATATATATATATATATATATATATATATATATATATATATATAATGGCAGAAAAGAGCGATTAATAATAGGGTTCAGAAATGATATAGCATTTTCTTTCGTGAAAGTTACACATACTGAAGAAAATTTTTATTTCGATTTGTAAGTATACCTTATTTTTTTTTTTTTTTTTTTTTTTTTTTTTTTTTTTTTTTAAGCATAATTAATCCTATAATTATGAGGTCATTTGAAGTGAGAGCGAAGCTTTTTCAAATGAAGCACTAATCACTAAAATATAAATCAAATATATACTGCTAAGTTTTCGTCAATTTGCAACATCGAAGAACAAAATAAATCTCTTTGTCGCGAAAGAAGTTTGGTCGAAGGAAAAGCGAGGCTTTCTAAACTACTGTAACTACACCAGCGAAAATCAAATAAGTACGTCTCAAATCCGGTCAATTTGTAAAATTGAAAAGTAAAATAAAGACTCTTTATCAATAGAGTTTGGGTTGAAGGATTTAATAGTGAGGTATCCCCAACAAAAACAGTAATCACCTCAAAGATAATCAATTAAGTACGTCTTAGTTCCTGTCAATTTGCAAAAAAACTGTAAACACCTCAAAGATAATCAAATAAGTACGTCTTAGTTCCTGTCAATTTGCAAAAAAACTGTAAACACCTCAATGATAATTATAACCAAATAAGTACGTCTTAGTTCCTGTCAGTTTGCAACATCGAAGTACAAAATAAATCTTATTTTTAAGAAAGCTGAATGTATTAAAGGTAACTACTTTAATATCGATGAATAACTAATAATTATTTCAGGAGATTATTCTTTACTCTTTAATTGAAACTGTAAAATATGAAACTATTTTTATGATTCTCATAAAGTTGTTTAAGACATTTATTATAATTAATAAGTAATAATAAATATATTAAAAAAAAAAACACCTTAAAAAACAATTCAAGTTTGTATGAAAAAAACTTCCTTTACTATATATGATTATTTCTAAACTAAACATATTATTATTATTTTCAGGCGTAAACACAGAACTGAAAAAAACTAATATAAAAAAAAAACAATAAATAAAGAAATGTTTTGTCCAATGATATATAAAATTGAATTTAGGTTTCAAATATTTTTTATTATTTATTCTAAAAATTTTCATCCATGAAAAATAAAGGATTAAAACTCCATCAATAAAAAATTTCAAATATTTTATCAAAGCAGTACTGTTCGTTTATATATATATATATATATATATATATATATATATATATATATATATATATATATATATATATATATATATATATATATATATATATATATATATATATATATATATATATATATATATATATATATATATATATATATATATATATATATATATATATATATATATATATATATATATATATATATATATATATATATATATATATATATATATATATATATATATATATATATATATATATATATATATATATATATATATATATATATATATATATATATATATATATATATATATATATATATATATATATATATATATATATATATATATATATATATATATATATATATATATATATATATATATATATATATATATATATATATATATATATATATATATATATATATATATATATATATATATATATATATATAGTTGTAGACGGAATTTCTCCTTTTAATTATGAAAAGGATGGCTAAGAATGAATATAGCATGATAATTAGAAATTATATTAATTTAAAATATAGTAGCATCTAATAAAAATAAAAATTGATTGTTGACATTAATCTTAACATTAACATCGATAGCTGGCACTGAGGGTAAGGGATCATCCGGCACCACATCCGGCAACATCCGGCGACATCTGGCAGCATCCGGCTACATTCGTAGACCAATCAAGATGCAGACACTCTTGGTGATGACGTCATCAGCGCATGCGCAAACACATACACATACCATATGCTGAGACGTTATGCACGGGCTAACTCAAGCAAGGCCTTCTATATATATATTCTATTTTTTATATATTTTTCTTGCCTTGGCTATCTTGAGACTATGACGTCATCCGATCGCCATATTGGATTTCTTTATCACGTGGTTTCAATTCATAACTAGGATCATTATCAAGATTGTTGCAAAGAGTAATTTTTTTTTTCTGTTTATCAATTTATTTGTTTAATTTTTTTTTTTACTCTTTGCAGTGGAGGTGCTTAAACCAGATAGGAAAAGAAAAGATAGAAGAATCAGATGGAAGAAAAGTGAAGGGGAAAGAAGAAAAGACATAGCAGCTTTCACAATCTATTCTGAAAATTGGAAAGACTTAAGAATTGCATTGAAAAGAAATTATTTTCCGAACTTAAAAAATAACAGATTTATTTTAAAATATAAATTTTTGTAAAATATTTTCAAAAAACAAAATTAAATGAATCGTTAATTAAATTATTTTCAAAATTTTCTGGAGGAGCACAAAACTTACAATTAAAATACTTTTGGCTTAAGTGGAAAATTCAACATTAGTACTATGAATATAAAATTTAAAAACACGAGTTTGGATTAGGCGACAGGGTTGGATCATGAAGAACAGTTCTTCGCATGGTTCTAAAGGCTGCGAACACTTTTAATTAACCAGTTTTTTATATATCTTCCCATGTACGACTGCAGGAATTTTCGTTTCTGCAGTCGACGTCACCCTGCATGATGTGGGAAATGATGTAGTGTATAATATATATATATATATATATATATATATATATATATATATATATATATATATATATATATATATATATATATATATATATATATATATATATATATATATATATATGTTTCCTCTGGTGGGCAAAGGTTGGAGGCCTACCGATATCCACCAGAGTTAGGGAACATTCGGAATCTGGTCGCTAATGGCCGACGTGACCCGATACACGGCGTTTAAAAATGTGAAAATCAAAATAAGTTGGGAAAACAGATAAAGGGAGTGAATTCCAGACTTTACCAGTAGAGTGCATGTATGACTGAGCATAGCGGTTAAATCTGGAGGAGACTGTGTAGTAGAAAGTCGTGTCTCACGAACCCTTCTCAATGGAGGAGGTATGCGACATGAGAGTTCAGAAGAGCAATGTCCGTTGTAATAGCGATAGTATAGAGAGAGTGAAGCAACAATTCGACGGGAAGAAAGAGACTGGAGAGAGTAAGTAAGAGCAAAAGAGTTTATAAGACGAAAAGTCCTAGACTCCACCTTTTCGAGAAGAGATGTATGTGTGGAATCTTCCCAGATGTGCGAGGCGTACTCCATACAGGGGCGAACAACACTCCTATAGAGAGCAAGCAACTTTGGTGGCGGAAAAAAAAACACGAAGGTGCCTCAGAACACCTAACCTCTTAGAATCTTGTTGAGAGAGAGAAGTAATGTGATCTTTCCAAGAATATCACTCTACTTCAAATTTTCTTTTATTTTAATATAAACTTTATATTTACATTTTATTTCTTCTTAAATTTTTATTTTAAATTTATATTCTTTTATGATTTTTCAATATATATATATTTTTTATTTATTTATTTTTTTTTTAAAAGTTCACATCTCACGGGCATTGCCCTATTCGAGGAGAGGAACTTTTCTAGGTAGTATATACCTAGGATCCCGAAGTGGG
>SEYY01002510.1:0-2500 GCA_009176605.1 Armadillidium nasatum
GAACGGTGGCCGTCTACCAATGCTGCTACAGAACGATAGAGAGAAGGTCACAGAGAGAAGGATAGATTCCGAAAGAGGGAAGTTTGCAAATCAAAGCTTTGTGCCAAACTCTATCGAAAGCTTTCGATATGTCAGCGCGACAACAAAAGATTCAAAGAATGCCGAAAGGACCAAGAGGTCAGAGAGAAGGGAGGGAAAGGAGATCACCAGTAAGCGTTTTTACGAAAGCCATTCTGGCGATCGGAGATAATAATTAGAAGAATTGAAATGTTTCCAAATCTTCCTGTTAAGGATAGATTCGAAAACTTTAGAAAGAACTGAGGTTAAAGAAATAGGACGTTAGTTAGAGGGTTGAGAGGGGTTCCTCTTCTTCGGTACAGGCTGAATGAGCGCACGTTTCCAGCAAGAAAGGAAGGTTGAAGTAGAAAGACGTACGAAAGTTTACCAGGCAGGGTGCAAGCTTGGAAGCACAAGTTTTGAGAACCACAGGAGGGATACTATCAGGGCCGTACGCCTTCAATTAGTGTTACACTCAGAGAGAGAAGAAGTGACGTCTTTAGAAGAAATTAAATTTTAGGCATAAATGAGTTGGAGGGGTTGAAGTAGTAGGAACAGCTCCGGAATCGTCTAAGATTGAATTAGGAGCAAAAGTTTGACGAAGACTTCAGCTTTAGAGGAAGGCAAAACAGCAGTTACGTCAGAAGATACTAGAGGAGGGAAAGAGGAAGAAGCAAAGTTAGAGTTGGCATTTATGGCACAATGCCAAATATATATATATATATATATATATATATATATATATATATATATATATATATATATATATATATATATATATATATATATATATATATATATATATATATATATATATATATATATAGGGTGATTCAAAATTTTGGTAAAAATTTTTGGTAACTGATAAGACAAGCAAACATAAAGGTAAAAGTTCATATAAAAGTATCACATAATGTGCTTAGTTTTTCGTCTTGTTGTCTGTATGTGTTTGTTACTAAATATCTTGTATCTACGAAAGCAAATAAGTTACAAACTCTAAATTTAAAAATTTAAATTTAAATTTAATTTTGCAGAACATAAGCATACTGTATCTAAAGCACCACAAATGATGTCAAAAGACTAAAATAATGTTGAAAAAGACCTCCGTTGTTCCCAATGCACGAGTCCAGGCGTCTTCTCATCGATTGTCGGACCCGTTCAAATATTCCAGTAGTCTGTTTGATCGTTTCGATTCCGTTCATAACCCTTAATCGTAGGTCTTCAACGGTATCGATTGGAGAAGAGCATACTAAGGTCTTTAAATGTATCCAAAGGATTTAGGTCTGGTGACCTTGCTGGCCACGGAACTGGGCAGCCTCGACCTATCCATTGATTGGGAAAGGTGTCATTCAGGTGTTCACGAACTAAAGTGTGCAGGAGCCCCATCATTCATAAACCACATGTAGTGACGCAACTGAAGACGTACATCATAAAGCAAGGTACGGAGCTCATGTTTCAAAAAGTTTAAGTAGATTATGCCATTTAAAATTCCTGCCCAAATGTTTACCGAAAAATGATGTTGTGAACGATTCTGTTTGATGGCATGAAGATTCTCGTCTGCCCAAATGTGTTCGTTATGAACGTTAACGATAGATGTTCTTGTAAAGTGAGCCTCATCTTTAAATAAAACCTTCGATAAAAAGTTTGGGTCAATACATTTGTCCAAAAACCATTGACAAATAACAACAAGAGGAGCATAGTCACGTGGCAATAGAGTATGCACCTGTTGGACGTGGTACGGGTGCAACTGTTGCTCGTGCAGTAACCTCCAAATACCAAATACTAGATTGGTTCAAATTAAACTGTAGTGAAAATTTGCGCGTGCTCTTTTCCGGATGCTCAGATTAAGAACTAATTCTTCTAAATCAACAGTCCTAGTAGATCGGGGTCTACCTGCATTAGTGTGCTCTTTGGACTGCAAATAACCTGTTTCAGACAGGCGTTGATGAATAGTGGCAAAAAAACCTTGCGCTTGGACAAATTCGGTTGGGATACTTCTCTTGGTACAAACGTCTTGCTGCAGAACTATTGCAACGACCGATTCCATACATTAAATCCATGTCAGGTAGTTCAAAGTATGAATACACGTGGTAATTACGTTACATATTCAATAACGAAATAAACACGCAAGACACATACACAGTCAATGAGTTACAAAGTAATGCGTAACACAAACAGACAGTGCATTTATACGGTAGTTGGTTGTTTTGGTCAACAATCACAAATTTAGAGTTTGTAACTTACTTGGTTTCGTAGATACAAAATATTTAGTAACAAACACATACAGACAACATTTTTTAGATCTGTTAAGGCAAAGAAACGTAATTTTAAAATCAAACAAATTTCACTTAAATTTTAATATTTATATTTAGAGAAATTTAAAGTTGCAATACTTTATTTTTTCCCCTTATATAAAATACTTATCAACAGTGAAATACATTTT
>SEYY01002510.1:7500-17500 GCA_009176605.1 Armadillidium nasatum
AGAAAAAATTTCTAGAGAAAACACAACGATATATATATATATATATATATATATATATATATATATATATATATATATATATATATATATATATATATATATATATATATATATATATATATAGGCCAGAGTGTTCTTTAGCATCCATAAATATTTCAAAATCTACTAAACGTACGTTAAAAAGGATTATATTTTTGAAAACCTTGGCAAATTTGAGAAAGAAAAATTGGGAAAGGAAAAAAAAAATCTTAAAATCCTTTTAATAACTATGAAAATTATAGTTTTTTGATACATTTTACAAAATCGTACGTCTGGCACTGTATTTTTCTGAGATAAATTTCGCGAATGAATAACAAAATTGTAAAAGATGTTAAATATATATATATATATGGTGCAATAAAGCAGTTGACTTGTATATCACGGCAACGGTCCATCAATCAGTTAGGCCTGTACCCCACGGCAAACGTCGGTCGTTCAGGTTATGATAAGTCGAACTAAGTACGCTTGAAAACTAAATAATAATAATAATAATAATAATAATAATAATAATAATAATAATAATAATAATAATAATAATAAGGCCAGAGTTCCCCTTCATATCCATCAATTATCGTACACAAGCAATTTTTTTAAAACTTATTTTCACATCTTTTACAATTTTCTTACTAAAAATTCGCAAAGGATTCCAAAAATGTTATCCTTTTTAATGTACGTTTAGTAGTTTTTGAAATATGTATGGATGCTAAAGTACAATCTGACCATATATATATATATATATATATATATATATATATATATATATATATATATATATATATATATATATATATATATATATATATATATATATATATATATATATATATATATATATATATATATATATATATATATATATATATATATTATATATTTGAATCTCAAATCATTTATCATTTATTTATTTATCATATATTTTAAAATATTCAAATTTTTGCATTTTGAAGTAGTAACTTTAATATATTTTTATTATAACGATTTTAACAAGTTAATTACACTTCAAAAAATAAATGAATAAATAAATAAATAATTAAATAAATAAAAAAATTTTTTTTTTTTTTTTTTATATTTTATATATATATATATATATATATATATATATATATATATATATATATATATATATATATATATATATATATATATATATATATATATATATATATATATATATATATATATATATATATATATATATATATATATATATATATATATATATATATATATATTTCAAATCAGATAGAGAAGAAATTTCTAGTACTAAATGTTATATCTATTTATCTATTTTTTTGGTGGAGGAAGGGGATAACAGAGAAATAGTAAGTGGTCTTAATTAATTTACATCAAAATTAAAATTGTTCAAAGAACTGTTTAAATAATTGGCTCTGTTCTAATTTTTCTGTACCATATCATCGTTTTTTAACCTCTGTAAAAAGCAATATCTCTTTCCAATGACGTAGCTTTCAGTATTAAACTACGACAGGTAGTTAAAAAATTATTAATTTAGGGGTAACTCATGAAAAATATATACTTTATAAATTTCTTTGTAATATGAAATTTGTTATAATATTAATAATATATATATATAATATATATATATATATATATATATATATATATATATATATATATATATATATATATATATATATATATATATATATATATATATATATATATATATATATATATATATATAAACGGAAATAAGGATGATCAAAATCAAATCTTCATTTAAATACTCAAAACTCAAGAATCTTCCTCGAAAGATCCTACTGACAGGACGAAAGTCCTACCTGGAGGATGATTATATATATATATATATATATATATATATATATATATATATATATATATATATATATATATATATATATATATATATATATATATATATATATATATATATATATATATATATATATATATATATATATATATATATATATATATATATATATATATATATATATATATATATATATATATATATATATATGTTAAACTTTAATGTATACTTTTAATTTGTAAGAAATAATATACTTTTGGTATTATAAAGTTATTTCTTAATTCAAAACTTATATAAATATATAATTAAAATACAAGAAAATATTTCCATTTTTCATTGAAATATTTTTTCCCAAAGAAACGAACAATTCAAAATATTTAATTTAATAAATAACTAATTTTCTCTGTGAAAGAAAGCTAAAAATAATAGTTTCCCCCCTTATGTTAAAAAACAAGAATAATATTATAATAAAATGTTAAATTCTAAGAAACAAATAATTAATTTTAATAAAAAATTTAACTTATAAGATAAATATATATTTGTTATTATAAAATTATTTTATGGCCTAGTTGGTGAAGTTCGCTCTCAGAAATAAAACAAAAAAAACTAGGCTTTTGATATATTTTGTGAGCTTTAAGCTCGTAATATTAATCTAAACACATGTAGTGTTAGTTACAATAGATTTTTATAATAATTTGGGTTATCAATATATATATATATATATATATATATATATATATATATATATATATATATATATATATATATATATATATATATATATATATATATAGAAATTTCTTTTACAAAATTTAGTCTTCCTTATATTGTTTATTTATTTATTTTTTGTATAAGAATTAACTAGTGAAATTTTCCTAATTTTTTATATATCTAATTAAGTTTGTTTAGTGAACTTCTTTTATGCAGTAAAGTTTTAACAAAATTTTAAATACATTTTATAAAAGTCCTCCCTCGATAAAAAAAATTTTCATTCTAAATCTACGTTATTTATCATAGAAAATTATTGTTTTATGGGAAACATAAGAAAATATATTTTTAAAGTTCTATATTTTGTACAAATAAGAGTTTTACCAAAATATTTAATAGGCAAAAACAACTACGATAAGCATAAGCTCTCTAGTTTTTTAATATATATATATATATATATATATATATATATATATATATATATATATATATATATATATATATATATATATATATATATATATATATATATATATATATATATATATATATATATATATATATATATATATATATATATATATATATATATATTAACTTTTAAAAAGCAAAAACAACTATATTTTCATTATGTGTTTAAAACCCTGTAATTTATTGCACAAATATTTTCAATTTCCTACAAAACAATTAAAGAGATTTGAAATTATAAATGGGTTTATAGGATGAATTTACATGTTTTAAAATGCGCAGTTTCGATGTGGGACATCTTTTTACTAACGTTCTTGTGAGAAAAATCTATGGTATTGACCCTTACGGTCTTTTTATTAGTGGCAAATGTTTCTTTCTCCACTACCTCAAAATTATATTTTCTGCTATTTTTGAAACCAAACTTTTGCTGCAAAAAAATCAAATTTTAGAAGCAAGGCTTACGATATAAATTTGTACCTTACAATGTGCTTAGCAGCATCACAATATATGAGAATTTGTCCAAAGAATTATTAGAGATGATATAATGAAGTTAATGTTAACTTCTGTAAATTCCAACAAAAATTATCTAACCAAAGGTTAAAAAATGACCACCCTGTTGAACCCAGTGTGAATATTTTTTCCCGATCTTCTGCAGTCTTAAGATAACATTATTCATAATTAAAATAATTTTTAAAATTGCCAAACAACCACAGTTGGACCACTTCATTTCGATTGACCCACGAATAATTTAATTAAATATCTACATCACAACACCTAGCCCGGTTACTTCAATCAAACCTCAATACTTATTTTTTAAAATTCACAAATTATTCAGGTCAGTCAGTGTAAAATCACTCAGAAATAACTTTTACAGAAATAGTTAAAAAAAAAATAAAATAGAATAAAAAATAGTTTTGTTTGTTTTTGAGAGCGGACCTCACCAATGAGGGGATATGCCGCCCCTTCAGGCCATCACTGTTTTGAGCGAGTGAACCTCACTCTATGAAAACTCTTGCTTGTTTCCGAGATCAAACTTCACCAATTAAGGACATATGTCGTCCTTTCAGACCATCACAAGTCACTCCAATTAAGTGGATTAATGTTACTTGAATTATTAAAATTCAAGAAAGAGAAATAAATCAGAAATAATACGTAATAATGTTCAGAAAAAAAACTGGATTTAGAGAAGAAAGATCTGAATAAGATAAAAATGAACAATTTTAAAATTGGAAGAATTTTACAGAAAATTTCGTTATTTCTATGAATTTTTTTTTCATAACTAAAATTTAAAAAATGAGACAAATGTGATAGAAGATTTTCTATTTTCAAAAATTAATTCCTAATAAAAGTAAAACCAGGCCTTTAACTCCCCTTATTTAACATTATTCACAAATTGAAAAGAGGTGACTCAAAACTCCCAATAAGAACTTGGGAAAATTGTGTGTGTGTGTGTGTGTGTGTGTGTGTGTGTGTGTGTGTGTGTGTGTGTGTGTGTGTGTGTGTGTGTGTTTGCAATTGATGCAGTCATTATCGAAAGTACATAGACAATATTTTGTAAGTTTTTGTGGGATCATAAAATGATTTGAGATTCATATATATATATATAATATATATATATATATATATATATATATATATATATATATATATATATATATATATATATATATATATATATATATATATATATATATATATATATATATATATATATATATATATATATATATATATATATATATATATATATATATATATATATATATATATATATATATATATATATATATATATATATATATATATATATATATATATATATATATATATATATATTATATATATATATATATATATATATATATATATATATATATATATATATATATATATATATATATATATATATATATATATATATATATATATATATATATATATATATATATATATATATATATATATATATATATATATATATATATATATATATATATATATATATATATATATATATATATATATATATATATATATATATATATATATATATATATATATATATATATATATATATATATATATATATATATATATATATATATATATATATATATATATATATATATATATATATATATATATATATATATATATATATATATATATATATATATATATATATATATATATATATATATATATATATATATATATATATATATATATATATATATATATATATATATATATATATATATATATATATATATATATATATATATATATATATATATATATATATATATATATATATATATATATATATATATATATATATATATATATATATATATATATATATATATATATATATATATATATATATATATATATATATATATATATATATATATATATATATATATATATATATATATATATATATATATATATATATATATATATATATATATATATATATATATATATATATATATATATATATATATATATATATATATATATATATATATATATATATATAATATATATATATATATATATATATATATATATATATATATATATATATATATATATATATATATATATATATATATATATATATATATATATATATATATATATATATATATATATATATATATATATATATATATATATATATATATATATATATATATATATATATATATATATATATATATATATATATATATATATATATATATATATATATATATATATATATATATATATATATATATATATATATATATATATATATATATATATATATATATATATATATATATACCCTAAGAGGTTTTTTGTTCTTTTTCTTTTTTTTTTTTTTAACTGTAATTAACTTGTACAAATTTTAAGCTAAAAAAAATATATTAAACTTATTGTCTTACAAAATAAAATTTTAAAATATTAAATATAATGTCAAATATATTTTCTAATTTCAGTTTCCTT
The DNA here is from genome assembly GCA_009176605.1 of Armadillidium nasatum. Taxonomy (NCBI): domain Eukaryota; kingdom Metazoa; phylum Arthropoda; class Malacostraca; order Isopoda; family Armadillidiidae; genus Armadillidium; species Armadillidium nasatum. The sequence continues at coordinate 13,511 of SEYY01002510.1, forward strand.
TAAAGTTATTGATAAAATTCAAAAATTATTTTAGTTGTTTTTATTCTTATTAAGTTTTATATAAAGTAAAATCAAAAGTCTTTAAAAGTACTTTTTCTTAAGAACTATTTTGGAGATCGGTAATGTAAAAAAAATTTTTTTTTTACATAGGATGTCTTTAATTAAATTTTATTATCATTTATATATAAAACTTTACATATATATATATATATATATATATATATATATATATATATATATATATATATATATATATATATATATATATATATATATATATATATATATATATATATATATATATATATATATATATTGCAAACTGTATTGAAGACTTTTAAAACTGTCCGAACTATATTTTTTAAACCTGTGAAGGCAAAGAAACGTCATTTTAAAATAAAAAAAATTTAATTTAAATTTTAATATTTTTATTTTAGAAAAATTTATAGTTGCAAAACTTAATCAAGAGTGAAGTACATTTTCAATTTTGATTTAATTTTTTTTTTTTTAAATAAAAAAAGAAAATTTTATTTGAAAATTCATATATATATATATATATATATATATATATATATATATATATATATATATATATATATATATATATATATATATATATATATATATATATATATATATATATATCAAACTGTATTGAAGAGTTTTAAAACTGTCCAAACGACATTTCTTTAGACCTGTGAAGGTAAAGAAACTTCATTTAAAAAAAAAAAAATTTCACTTCAATTTTAGTTTTTCTATTTTAGACAAATTTATAGTTGCAATACTTAATTTCTTTTTCCTTATATAAAATTCTTATTATTTTCAATTTTGATTTAATTTTCATCTTAAGTAAAAAAAACAAAAATAAAATTTTAGATTAGATTATTGTCACGTTCCTACAAATTTACAAGCGCTTACACCTACATTACCTTTAATATGAAAAAGAAAAATGGCGAAAAGAAGAACTGCCTCGGAGATGCTACGAGGGGTGGCATCCAAAGAATGCCCCTCATCCACTCCTTCCCCCATCACCACTTGGGAGTTGGTGGCCTCCGGTGATGGGGTTGGTGCCACCAAGACCTTTATGCCGGCTTGCCCTGGTGCACGATCTTCTTTTTTCATAAACTTTTGCAACATTCGCGGTCTCTTTACTAATTTCCACTTTGTCGAACACCACCTCTCTTCTTCTAGACCTCATCTCTTATTCTTAACCGAAACTCAGGTGTCTGAGTGCTCTGACAGCAAGCCCTACTCTGTTTCCTCCTACTGTCTCTATTCTCAATTTTCATCCAAAGGCGGATGTTGCGCTTATGTGCGCAACGATGTTGTCTGTTCTCGTGTTTCTAATTTGGAGTCTTCTGAATTCTCTACCTTATGGCTTAAACTTTCTTGCAACTCTACAACTAAATTTATCTGTTCTGTCTACTTATCTCCTAACTCTACAGACTATCCAAAATTCTTCGACTATCTTAACTCCAAAATAGAACACATTCTTTCTTCTTCTCACTTCTCCTAAATCATCATATTAGGTGATTTCAATGTTCACCACCGCCAATGGCTTTCATCTAGTTCTCACGATCCAGCTGGTGAACTCGCCTTCCAATTTTCTATCCAGAACAACCTTGAGCAGTTGGTGCATCTCCCTACCCGTATCCCTGATCGCCTTGGTGATGAACCCAACATACTTGATCTTTTCCTAACTTCTTATCCTTCTCTTACACTGTTAAACTCTTTCCTCCTCTGGGTTCATCCGATCACCTTCTTATCTCTGTATCTTGTCCTGTCTCTTCAAGTCTTCCGCAAGAACGGCCCCCGCCTTCGGCGAGGAGACGTTTCTGGCATTTCGGTGCCACTAACTGGTCTGACTTGCGGTTGTACTTCTCTGATTTTCCATGGAATGATTACTGTTTCCGTGGGAGGGGTCCCTCGGAGTGTGCTGAGCGCATAACCGAGGTGATCCTCTCTGGCATGGAGGCGTACATTCCATATTCTTTCCCTTCTACTAAACCTAACAAACCTTGGTTTAACTCTGCTTGTTCTCGTGCTATCCGCCACAGGGACGCTGCCTTCAGGGATTACCGTCGTCTTCAAACTCCAGAAACTCATGCATCTTATATTTCATCCCGGAATCGTGCAAAATCTATTCTCCGTAATACTAAAAATTCCTTTCTCCGCTCAAAATGCAACAATCTTTCTGGCTCTACATCCTCACGCCCTTTCTGGCATTTTTCAAAAAATGTCAACTCTAACTTTGCTTCTTCCTCTTTCTCTCCTTTAGTATCTTCTGAAGGTACAACTGCCGTTTTGCCTTCCTCTAAAGCTGAACTCTTCGCTCAAACTTTTGCTTCTAATTCAACCTTAGACGATTCCGGAGCTGTTCCTTCTCCTCCAACCCCCTCCAACTCATTTATGCCTAAAATTATAATTTCTTCTAAAGATGTCATTTCTGCTCTCTCTGAGCTTAACACTAAGAAGGCGTACGGTCCTGACGGTATCCCTCCTGTGGTTCTCAAAACTTGTGCTTCCGAGCTTGCACCCTGCCTTGGTAAACTTTTTCGCCTATGTCTTTCTACTTCAACCTTCCCTTCTTGCTGGAAACGTGCGCTCATTCAGCCTGTGCCGAAGAAGGGGGACCCCTCTCAGCCCTCTAACTATCGTCCAATTTCTTTAACCTCCGTTCTTTCTAAAGTTTTCGAATCTATCCTTAACAGGAAGATTTGGAAACATCTCAATTCTTCTAATCTTATCTCTGATCGCCAGTATGGCTTTCGTAAGAAACGCTCTACCGGTGATCTCCTTTCCCTTCTCTCTGACTCTTGGTCCTCCGCTATTCGGCATTTCGGTGAATCTTTTGCTGTTGCGCTAGACATATCGAAAGCTTTCGATAGAGTCTGGCACAAAGCTTTGATTTCCAAACTTCCCTCTTTCGGAATCTATCCTTCTCTCTGTGACCTTCTCTCTGATTTCCTTTCCGGTCGTTCTATAGCCACTGTTGTAGACGGCCACCGCTCTTCCTTTAAATCTATTAACAGTGGTGTTCCTCAAGGATCTGTCCTATCCCCAACACTTTTTCTACTATTCATTAATGATCTTCTCTCTGTTACTTCATCTCCTATCCACTCCTATGCTGATGACTCCACCCTTCATTACTCTTTTCAATTTGAAAGGCGCCCCTCTCAACAACAGTTACTAGACGCAAGGAGGGTGGCCTTGGAGCAGCTGACCTCTGATCTATCTCGTATTTCTAATTGGGGCAGAGAGAACATGGTTGTTTTCAATGCCACCAAAACTCAATTCCTCCATCTCTCCACTCGACACAATCTTCCACACAACTATGATATCTTCTTCGAAAACACTCAACTCAGACCTTCATCTGTTCTTAATATTCTCGGTTTTCCTTTTCTCGTGATCTTTCTCTTAAAAGATCACATTACCTCTCTTTCTAAACAAGCTTCTAAGAGGTTGGGTGTTCTGAGGCGCCTTCAGTATTTCTTTACTCCACCCCAGTTGCTTGCTCTGTATAGGGGTGTTGTTCGCCCCTGTATGGAGTATGCTTCCCATATCTGGGGTGGTTCCACACATACAGCTCTCCTAGAGAAGGTGGAGTCTAGGGCATTTCGTCTCATCAACTCTCCTGCTCTTACTAACTCTCTTCAATCTCTTTCTGCCCGTCGAATTGTTGCGTCACTCTCTCTTTACTATCGCTATTACAATGGACACTGCTCTTCTGAACTCTCTCGTCGCATACCTCCTCCTCTGAGAAGGGCTCGTGCGACTCGACTTTCCACAGAGTCTCATCCTTTCTCTGTCCAACTCTCTGACCCCAGGCTTAACCGATATGCTCTGTCCTACATGTACTCTACTGGTAAAGTCTGGAACACACTCCCTTCTTCTATTTTTCCAACTTCCTATGACTTACACACCTTCAAACGTCGTGTATCGGGACATGTCGGGCTTTAGTTTGACCAGGCTTCCGTCTTTTCCCCCAAC
>SEYY01002510.1:22500-28469 GCA_009176605.1 Armadillidium nasatum
ACTCATCTTTCTCGACGACTTCTTCAAGTATAAGAGTATTCTTTAATTAAAATATTTCAAAGACATAATTGCAATAACGACTTACTTTATCAACGATAAAAATGCAAGTATCGGCCTAGCTTTCAAGCGCATGAAGCCAGTCATGAACATGTAAACGTTGTTGTTGTTCTATAAGGATCTTTTAAGTTAAGGGCGTATTTGATACTTTAAATCATTTTCTAATCTATTAATTGAATATAAAATATTTAATTAAACCTAAAATATAAGGATTTTCAATAATATATATATATATATATATATATATATATATATATATATATATATATATATATATATATATATATATATATATATATATATATATATATATATATATATATATAGCACAACTGCATTGAAGTCTTTTAAAACAGTCTGATCGACATTTATATATCGATATATATATATATATATATATATATATATATATATATATATATATATATATATATATATATATATATATATATATATATATATATATATATATATATATATATATATATATATATATATATATATATATATATATATATATATATATATATATATATATATATATATATATATATATATATATATATATATATATATATATATATATATATATATATATATATATATATATATATATATATATATATATATATATATATATATATATATATATATATATATATATATTAGCTTTAAAGTCTGGAAAAACTCTCAGACTATTTCTATATAGGAAATTAATGTCTACTATTGGACTCGAATCAGTAAACTTTAATTAAGATGGTAAGTCTTGGACGTTAACCACTAGGATATGGCGGTTTAAAAGGGAATCGCATTGGAACTGCTCATCATCTACAGTCATGACGTCAATCCCAAAAGATTCCCCCTGACCGCAACTCACACAAGGGTCAAAGGTCATATCCATCTCTCGCAGACAGTCATATAATAGAGTTTTAAACTCTCCTAAACTCTCACAGGACACTAGGCTATGACGGTCAAAAAAGGAATCGCATTAGAACTGCTCATAATCAACAGTCACGACGTCGATCTCAATCTTATTATATAATTGTCTGGGTGTGATGGATTAGACCTTTGTTCTCTTTGACCTTTGCCTGAGTTGCGGTAGGGTGAGAGTGATTTGGGATGACGTCATGAATATAGATCATGAGCATTTCTAATGCGATATGCTTTTGAACTGCCATAGCTTAGTGGTTAACGCCAAAGACTTTTCATCTTAAAGGTGGTTAGTTTGAGTCTAATAGCAGACCTTATTCTCTATTTAGCAAACTTTAAAACTCCTCTATTATATATATATATATATATATATATATATATATATATATATATATATATATATATATATATATATATATATATATATATATATATATATATATATATATATATATATATATATATATATATATATATATCTGCTATTGGACTTTAACTAGCAATTTTTAAGATGGTTAGTCTTATGCGTTAACCACTACGCCATGGCGGCCAAAAAGCAATCCCACTGGACCTGCTCATGATCTACACTCATGACGTCAACCCCAAAGACTTCCCCTCCCATACCGCAACTCAGGCAAAAGGTAACGAGGTCTAGCAGACAGTTTAAATTAGAGGTGGACCGGATAGTAATTTTTTACTATCCGCGGATGCGGATGCGGTTGCGGATATTCAATTGCGGATATCCGCAGATGCGGATGCGGATAGTTTAATTTTTTAAGAGTTTTTGCCATAGATTCTTGGAATTTTAAATATAATATCCAGAATCTTTGTTACCAGGGTGTGGAACGGGGACCCAACTCTTGAACACCCCACCAACCTCTTCCCCAACCTCCACCCACTTGGAAAAAGGTTATATATATATATATATATATATATATATATATATATATATATATATATATATATATATATATATATATATATATATATATATATATATATATAGTATATATATATATATATATATATATATATATATATATATATATATATATATATATATATATATATATATATATATATATATATATATATATATATATATATATATATATATATAGCCAGTAATTCAATATTACCTTCACACTTCATAGTTTCACATTTTCCATTTGAAGTTAATAATTGGTAAGTTATTTTTTAGAAATAAAAGCTTTTGGGGCTCTTTCAGATGAAAGTTTGGTTCGCTTTTCGTCGTAAATGAGGCCTGCTCCACTGAAAAGACGCTCACTAGCAACACTAGTTGAAGGACATGCTAAATAAGTCCTTGCCAGCAAGAAAAGGGAAACTTTTGCAATTATCTCTCCACCAAACCAGTTGATCTTTATCTGCCTCCAAACGTGGGAGTTTTAGATAATTTTCAATAATCGATATTGTATCCTTTGACACTTCTGACTGTGATTCTTCATCTCTGCTGGAAGCTAGAAGATCTTTCATTGATTTAGCAATGCTTAAGCTAACAGATTTTGTTTCATTTGCATCTGAGAGCTTATGCTTTTTCTTAAAAAAGGTGCTATTTTAGCTGTTTCTATTATCTCATCGCATAAGCATCCTAATTTGATTTTAACATTCTGAGAAACAAGTGGTTTAAAATTTTTTGTTTTGTACGTGAGATCTAAGAAGGTTGCAATTGTATAAGCATCATCATTTTCCAGGTTTTCAAATCTGTCGTTCACCTCCTTCATTAATGTTTCAGTCATCCTTGAAACTCCCTTAGACTTAATAACATTTGTTAACACAACTTTCAATGTTGAAACAAGTGGTATCACATCTGACAAACATGATTCAGCTGAACTTATAGTCTTTGTTAATTCTTCAAAAGGCTTAAGGATATTAATACAATTATTTAAAATGTCATTTTCGTCAGCTGTTAGAGGCTTTATTTTTGTGCTGCTTGAAGCATAAAGGCAAATGGCCTCATTAATTTCGCTCATCCTCTCAAGCATATGCAAACTACTATTCCAGCGTGTTTGAATATCTTGCATGACAGAAAGTGGACGAACATTTAATCTTGTTTGTATTTTCTTCAGCTCATTTTGGGCTACAACGGAGTGATTGAAATGCATAGCAATTAACCTACATTTGGTTATTAAATCGGATGCACATTTTTGACTCATAATGGAATTTTTAACTACTATCTGAGTTTGGTGTGCAAAGCAATCTACATTTTTGAGAAAGTGCTTTTTTTATATATATTTTTACTATCCGCGAATGCGGATGCGGTTGCGGATATCCAATTGCGGATATCCGCGGATGCGGATATTGGAAAAATGATGCGGATATCCGCAGTTGCGGATGCGGATATCCGGTCCACCTCTAGCTTAAATCGAGTTTAAAAGTCTGCTAAAACTCTCACAGATTGGGACTTATGTCATGACTGTAAATCATGAGCAGTTCCAATGCGACTCCCTTTTGATCTGCCATAACATAGTGGTTAACGCATAAGACTAATCATCTTAAAGGTTGATGATTCGAGTACAAAAGTAGATAATAATTTTCTATATTGAAATTGTCTGTTAGAGTTTAAGCTGATTTTAAAACACTATTATATATATATATATATATATATATATATATATATATATATATATATATATATATATATATATATATATATATATATATATATATATATATATATATATATATATATAGGCGCAAGTTCCTTAGATGCGTCAAATTCTGAAACTGTAAAAAATACCGTAACAATTTTAATACATTTGAGAAAAAAATAAATTTACCTTAAAATTCGTAATATATATATATATATATATATATATATATATATATATATATATATATATATATATATATATATATATATATATATATATATATATATATATATATATATATATATAATAAGAATAATTATTTGAATTTTTAAAAAAAAAATTTTATATGGAGTAATAATAATAATAATAATAATAATAATAATAAATAATAATATAATAATAATAATAATAATAATAATAATTGCAACTTATTATATATATATATATATATATATATATATATATATATATATATATATATATATATATATATATATATATATATATATATATATATATATATATATATTTATTTATATCTCCTCCGGTGGGCAAAGGCCAGAGGCCTACCAAATTCCACCGGAGTTGGGAAGGATCTATAATCATGGTCGATAGAAGCCGACGTGTCCAGATTCACGGCGTTTGAAAGTATACAAGTCAAAGGAAGTTGGGAAAACAGATGAAGGGAGTGTGTTCCAGACTTTACCAGTAGAGTATATGTAAGATTGAGCATAGAGGTTAAGTCTGGGGTCGGAGAGTTGGACAGAGAAAGGATGAAACTGTGTAGAAAGGCGTGTCGCCCGGGCTCTTCTCAATGGAGGAGGTATGCGACGAGAGAGTTCAGAAGAGCAGTGTCCGTTGTAATAGCGATAGTAAAGAGACAGTGACGCAACAATTCGACGGGCAGAAAGAGATTGAAGAGAGTTAGTAAGAGCTGGAGAGTTGATGAGACGAAATGCCCTAGATTCCACCTTCTCTAGGAGAGCCATGTGTGTGGAACCAACCCAGATGTGCGAAGCGTACTCCATACAGGGGCGAACAACACCCCTATACAGAGCAAGCAACTGGGGTGGTGTGAAGTAATTCTGAAGGCGCCTCAGAACACCCAACCTCTTAGAAGCTTGTTTAGAAAGAGAAGTAATGTGATCTTTCCAAGAAAGATCACGAGAAAAAGAAACACCAAGAATATTAAGAACAGATGAAGGCTTGAGTTGTGTGTTTTCGAAGAAGATATCATAGTTGTGTGGAAGATTGTGTCCAGAGGAGAGATGAAGAAATTGAGTTTTTGAGGCATTGAAAACAACCATGTTTTCTCTGCCCCAATTTGAAATGCGGGAAAGATCAGAGGTTAGTTGCTCCAAGGCTACCCTTCTCGAGTCCATCAACTGCTGTTGGGTGGGACGTTTTTCAAACTGGAAGGAATAATGAAGGGTGGAGTCATCAGCATAGGAGTGGATAGGAGATGAGGTAATAGAGAGAAGATCATTAATGAAAAGTAGAAAAAGTGTTGGGGATAGGACAGAACCCTGAGGAACACCACTATTAATAGATTTAAAGGAAGAACGATGGCGTCTACAACAGCAGCTATAGAACGACCGGAAAGGAAATTAGAGAGAAGATCACAGAGAGAAGGATAGATACCGAAAGAGGGAAGTTTAGATATATATATATATATATATATATATATATATATATATATATATATTATATATATATATATATATATATATATATATATATATATATATATATATTATATATATATATATATATATATATATATATATATATATATATATATATATATATATATATATATATATATATATATATATATATATATATATATATATATATATATATATATATATATATATATATATATTATAAAAATTATAAATTCATATGGCTAAAAATGTTAAAATCATATAGCTAAAATTTCAGCACTGAATGTAAAATTGATAGGTACTATTCTTTAAAAAGTTCAGTTCCCATTTTGAAGTCGTAATGACCAGTTCTCATTTTGCTGTCATTAAGAAATATTCTCTTAAATAAAAATTCTCTGATATCAAGTTGAAAGATTATCTATTAAACTTTAACTGTCAAAAAACTTATTAGACATTTCATTCAAAATATAGTAAACATATCATTTGATATAAAATAAATTTGAATATTTAATCTGTCGATTATATATTGTTTCAATAGATTATTCGTGACTTTACTGCAGTGAAGAGTTCAATTAAATAAAACTTCTAGACGAGAGGAACTAGCCTACTTCTCTGGTTCCCGTGTGAGAAAATAAATATTTCTCAAGAAAAGAAGAATCTTTTCTATTATTAAGATCTACCTGTGTAAGTTATTCTTCTATTA
>SEYY01002511.1:0-2500 GCA_009176605.1 Armadillidium nasatum
ATAATAATGAATTTCACTTATTACATGGTTAAATAAATAATCAAAACAATATTGAAGCTCTACGGTTTTTGTATTGGTTTTAAATTCCTTGTGTGTAGGGACCGACCGGGGTTGGAATTTGGCCGGGGCCGGGGCCGGGGTTTCCTAAAATTTGTAAAGAGGTCAAAAGCACTGAAATTTAAGGTTAAAATATTTGATATAAGGTTTATTTAATTGTAAGGAAGGAGTAGAATAGCCAACATTCACTTAAATTAATGATTATATGCATTTTCTCCAAAAAAAAAATCAAAAAATTACAGTTTTGTATAGTTAAAGTTTAAAAAAATTATAAAAATTTAAAAAAAAAAATATTCTAATTCATAATAGTGATTCAACAGGTTTACTTAAGTAAGACCCTAAGGTAAAGTTTGAAAAAATGTAAGATATAAAATTTTTCAATTAACCTGTATTTATATACATATCATTGTTATTTATTGCCATGTATCAAACTTGTATCATTTAGCTGCATTATTTAAAAATTATTATTTTGTTTATACTTTCAGTCAATATGGCTAAAAGATCAGCTTCTGCAGTATTTGAATACTTTACAATGTTTCAGGATAGGCTCGAAATAGCTAAATGTTAACATCTGCAGTCAGAAAATTAGAAGAGAACCTCCGGGTGCTACAAGTAAAAATATTTCAACCAAATCTTTTTGGAGTATCAAAAATCAAAACACAAAGATGAACATTCACTAGCAGAAAAGGAGCGGTCAAAAGAAGCAGAAAAGGAAAAAAATCTTAATTTTCTTATATTTTGTTTGAAAATTTTTTATTATTATTTGACTGATTGAGCTGAAATTTTCAAAGTATGTGAATTTTTTTTGAGTTGATTTCGAGCATTTTTTTGAGTCTATAGCGGTTTGAAACTTATTTGGACCCAAAGTTGAAAAAAATGAATAACTGGATCAAACCACTGGTCCACATGAGCTGCAAATTTAGCTGAATACCTTTGCCCCAATTTCTTGCATTTGTGGAATAGGATTTTGATATCACGTCTAGAAAAAAGTTATATAAGCACTTGAAAAAAATTTTTTTGCAAAAATCGTACCCTTCTGGAGGAAAAAATTATTTATAAAAAAACGCTACCTTTTTTTTTTTTTTTTTTATTTTTTTAAATATGTTTAGAAAGGGACGGGCAACAATTTTTATTTAGTGCATATTTAAATGCTCTTTGTTTGAAGCGAGATATAGCCTCTCAACTTTGGGAATTTTTTGAAATTTGGCCAAAAATGGACCTTTTTGAAGGCTATATCTCAAAACCAACGAATGTCATCGAATAAAGTACATAGAGGAATTTGTAGCCCCACCCCTCCTCTATACACACCAAAAATAGGAAATGTCATAGTTGTATTTTTTTAAAAAAAATTTTGTCTGAAAAGGTGGATTTTTTTAGTTCAAAAAAAATTTTTTTTTCTATAGTTGGTCAGTTTTTGGCTTATAACATTTTTCCTATAACTCTGGGAACAAAAGTCTATTAAAGACTTTTGTATCCCATTTAATTTTGAATAATATAGTCCAATTTTCAGCTCATTCTAAAAAGTGGTTTGGCACCGCCATTCAATTGAGAAAGGGTAAAATTTCAACAAAAAAAAATAAATAAATAAAACTTTTAACTGTAATAGACTCGGAAAAACGCTAGAAATGGATTTTTCTTACCGGTAAAAAATCTATATAACTGAAAGTTTCAGCAGAATCGGCTGAAAATTAAAAAAAAAAATTTTTTTTAAGTATAATTTGCCATTTTAACCCCGGTTTTCCCTGATTTTTGGCCGGGGCCCCGGTCGGTTCATACTTGTGTGTATAAAACTAGGAATACATTACGTAAAGTGTTTGCAGTCATGGATTTGTGCATTTTTCCTTCTGAAGATAATTTAATAATAATTTATGAAAGAAATGTGCGCTTAAAGTCACCTGTAATGGTTATAATTTTCTTGAAAGTTCAAATAATCTTGCATAGAACTAACTTTTTTTTTTTTTTTTTTTTTTTAAGCATATATGGACCTAATGCACACTAGTTTATGATATTAAATTTTTGTTTTCGTTTAATTCTGTTAAAATATATTGTTAAACTATTAGTTTCCTTAGTCGACATGGGATACGTTTCTTAACAGTTGTCTTATTGCTTTTCAAAACTAAACATAGCTTTAGTTTCATGGGTCTTTAGCCAACTAGTTTTCTTAGTTGTATTACACTAAAATAATTCTAATTGTTCGATTTTATTTCAGAGCTCTTTGGAGTTGGACAGTGAAATACGATTATTTGAACCAAGATAACTTTGAAAACGATGAAGAATTATTTCAAAAGATTATTTTTAAAATCTGAAATGAAAGAATTAGAAATTGAATTTGTAAAAGGATGAAGAGCAGGACTATAGTGACGTCATAAAGTCAGAAAATCAGATGATGGTTCACAAGAAATTAAGTAATCAGCGTAAAAAGGTTTGTCAATTTGTTAGTTAT
>SEYY01002511.1:5000-56243 GCA_009176605.1 Armadillidium nasatum
GTGTCAAATGACCTTTATGAAGAGTTTTAGGCAAGAGAAAAATGTATGCAGTACAACTCTCAATCATTTAAGATGACCTTTTTAATAAAAAAAAAAATGGATCATAGCCACAAAAGTGGACAATGACCCCCATAAAGTCATTCATTCTCTTACGTCTCTTGAATGGAACCCAATAGCTAGTTCAAATTTTAGCAGTAAAATTTGCTGCATATATATATATATATATATATATATATATATATATATATATATATATATATATATATATATATATATATATATATATATATATATATATATATATATATATATATATATATATATATATATATATATATATATATATATATATATATATATATATATATATATATAGTGTGTGTGTGTGAGGGGTGGTGGGTCTCGTGACGAAAAGAGGTCATGGAGTTCAAAAGATTGAAAACCTCTGCTGTAGCAAATCACTGTTTATTCTTAGGTCAAAAGTTAATACTTGAGCAAAGTATTCAATTTAACCGAATATAATTATTATAGAGTTCATTCCTTAGCTTTTTATTCTTATAATCAATACTAGTTTACAATTCCTACGATTTTATCTCTAATTCTAGCTTCAAGCATCGCCCTAACACTGATTTTGTTGTTAATAACTATACCCAAATTTCTGGCTTTTTCTTTTTAATCATAATCAGTCATTTGATATTCATGTCATAAATAAAATCGTTATTTGTGTTAATGCAAAGTACCTTACATTTTATTCAACTAAAGTTCGATTGCCATTTATCATTCAAACTCAAAAATTTGTCCAAGTCACGCTGAACTTATAAATCCTCCTGATTCCCCACAGAGGTAGTCAACTTTAAATCATCAGCAGACTTAGTATTAGTATTTAGTAAGCTGATTTTTAATACCCCATCTAAATAATTTACATCAAAAACTTGAAAAGCACCTACTTTTTAAAAACTTTATTATTTCTTGTTAAATTTGTGGCATGAAGATGGCAAACTCTTCTGTATTTAGGAAAAACTTATACTTGATATTAACAAATCTTAAACCTTCTGCTTATTTAAATGTGATGGCAAAATATGTCATAAGAAATCAGTTATCTTCATCAACAAAATTATTAGGCGTTATCTTTGGTTGAAACAAACTTTAAATGAAGCTGCTGGGACAGTTTTAACATATATATTTCATTCTCTTAGAATTAATACTGTGAATGTACCTCTTAATTTTAAAGAGTATTAAATAAAGCTGCTGGCAATTTTACTATATATCTCATTCTCTTATTAATACCCTCTTAATTTTAGTCTTATGATACATTCGTCTCCCCAGAAAATTTCAGCTCCATATTTTTCATTACTTATGTTATGTAATTTCAGCTCCATATTTTTCATTACTTACCGTATGTTAGTTAAACATTTTTCTGGTTATTATTATTATTAATGATTTCTGTAATATTTCTGACCTCTGATGATAGCCTTATATTTTGGTAATCTTTGTGATACTTGTGAGGACATCAAAGCTGGTAAATTGTTGTTGGTTCTAACTTTGGTTTTGAAATCATGTATTATTTTTTTATTGTGAAATTTATTAAGTATAAGGAAAAAATAGAATACTTTGGTACTAACTCATCTATATTCATTTATAATTCGTAGTAAGGAAAATCTTATTTTGCTTTGGCTGACTGAACCTAAAAACTCTGCTGCTCACCAGCTCCATCTAAAGCAAAAACCTTTTAAGTTCAAGACCCTCATATTTGTTTCTAAAAGTTTTTGATCTACGTACCAACAAATATTTTGACAAGAAATTTGAAATTTTTTTTTTTAAAAAAACTAATTTTAATTTTTTTTTTTTTTTTTTTTTTTTTTTTTTTTTTTTTTTTTTTTTTTTTTTATTTTTACAGAGACTCATTAACGATGCTTCTCAAGGAGAAAACATTTCCAAAAATAGTAGACCTCAAAGGACGGTAAGACTTAGGCAAAGGATTAATAAGAGTTTCAGTTGCAAATATTGTGATTTTAGTTTTAACAGTAAAGATGAGCTTAAAACTCATTTAAAGACTCATAGCAAAATATTTAAATGTGACTTTTGCCCTCTTGAAAGTAAATTCGAGTTTAACATGAAAAGGCATATGCTAAATCATAACAATTTTAAACTATTTAAATGTTGTGAGTGTAGTTATGGATGTAATAATAAAGACGCTTTAATATCACACATGATTGTACACGAAGACAAAAAGTTTACATGCCACTTGTGCAACGGTAAATATAAGACCAAACGGAGCTTAAAACTTCACATGGCAATACATGAAAATTTAAAATTATTTAAATGTTCACAGTGTAGCTTCAGATGTAATGATAAAAATAACCTGAGGAGGCACGAGTCTAGCCACGGAAATGTAAAATTATTTAAATGTACAGAATGCAGTTATGAAACTAATTATAAAACGCATTTAAAAAGACATATGGTCAATCACGAAAATCTAAAGTTATTTAAATGTTCTGAATGCTCCTATGAATCTAATTATAAAGTAAATTTAGATAAACACGTGCTTAATCACAAAAATATAAAATTATTCTGTTGTTCTGAGTGCAGTTATGGATCCAATCGCAAAGGTAACTTACAACAACACATTCTGTATAATCATTCAAATTTATTATGTAAATGTTAGTGTGTGCAGCTATGAATGCAATTTTAAGGGAGATTTTTATAAACACAAGCATGAAAATAAGGTAGAGGAAGGAAGAAAGGTTCACTGATTTAAAAAAAATGTATGATGGAGTATTTAGTTTTGCAAAGGAAAGGAAAAAGAAAGATAAAAGTGTGAACTTTGACTATAAACTAGGCAGTGAATGAATTAGTTCAATATATTAAAGAGAAACGAAAATTAAACTTATAAAAAGAAAAAATATAAAATAAACTTGAGAAGCATGTAATGGAAAAAGTAACAAAATTATTATTAAGTATTTAATAGATGAAAAACTCTGATGATATGTATGACAGAGATGAGAAGAAACAGAAGAGCTTCAAACTGTGTGAAAATTGCTTACTCGCTAATCAATTTAAAGTGTATTTGAAGAAGTTAAAGAAAAGAACCAATATGAATACAAAGAGCCTTGTTCTCAAACCCATTTGGTTCATAAACATTGATGAAGAGAATGTTTTTGTCAGATGTTAACCTGGAAAAAGTCAACAAAAAAAGTTATATTTTTGTTGGAAATGGATCTCTACGCTGATATACACAGTAATTCGTAAACTCATTTTCCTCAGACTTTCCAACAAATTCGGATTCCTCTCACACAAAGACTAATTACCAGCCACAATAACCAATGGATTGTAGTGATGAACATCATGTCCTTATTTTGGCAACCCAACATTAGCGGTTGGTACAGATTCAACTAAGTTTTTTTGCTTTCCTTTATTTATCCTAGAAACAAGCGTAGTCTTCTACTACTTTCCCGCCACGTTGATCTGGTTCGTTACTCGTCGTTTTGTTCATACTAATAGGGTTTTCTCATCTATCCAGTATTTTCTGAATGAATCATTGAAGCTTTATAGCTCACCTCACAAGCAGCTTCCTATACCTGGTTGTTATTATTATATAGTAACACATTATACTGAGGTTTCAACGGAGGCTAGAGTAGCCACAGACAATTCCATCAGCTGAGCTGCACAGTTACCATACTTTGGCATACATTTCAACCTCAGCTCAGTTGCTACAGATTGGGTTCTGATTTCTACTTCATAATTGTCATTTGTTAATAAGTTTTCCTGTTTCATGAATAAAGAAACTAGAATCCCAGTCATGTTTAATTCAGTGACCTTCCCGAACACCACAACTAAAGGCTATAGTGTACCTATTTACATACTACTGATAACACCGCACAAAACATTTTGATAAACGAAAATGTAGTGAGTAAATGGTATTACTTAGTAATTTTTCAGCATATATGATCAAGAAAGACTGAAAAGATAGATTAATAAACATGTGGAATATATGGTTCTAATACCGATTGTATTTGAAGTGGCTGGAATAATAGATATATTACTAGACTACGTAGAAGAACTAAAACTTCACTAAAACAACACTAAAGTAAATCATGATTTAAAAAAAATAAGCCTAAATTTCCAGTGTTTTGATCTAGAGTTTCCCTATGTGCCACCCGTTATACAGTTGTGGGTGTTAATGTAAAGATGATTTTACTTACGCTTGCAGAGACATTTTTTTTTAAAAAATTAGTCATTACAATGTTCTGTAACAGAAGGATTATTAATTATAGGTATAGAAGGAAGAAAGAAAGTGTAATAGTAACACGTTTTGTAAGACTAATAATCTCCCTTATAGGTGCAATTATACGAAGAACACACACACCATTTCCTTTTGAAGGATTAATTTTTTAAAAATCTTTTAGTAATCATATTTTTTCATGAAAAAGTTTGTATATATATATATATATATATATATATATATATATATATATATATATATATATATATATATATATATATATATATATATATATATATATATATATATATATATATATATATATATATATATATATATATATATATATATATATATATATATATATTTAGAGTGAGGGTGTATGTATGTATGTATTCAAGAATTATGCTTTATTCATATAAATTTTTTTACTTCCGAATCTGTGATAAAAAGTGTCAATTTGCTGTAATATTTTAGAGGTATTACGTCCAAGTTTTATATGTTGAAAACATTTTTATCTTCTCAATTTGTTTTTATATGTTAAATAAAAGTTCTTTAATAGTTTAGCTTTATTTTACCTGAATAAAAATTTTTATTTGATATTAAAAACAAATAATTTCTTTGTTTTATCCTTTAATATTGCTTACCAATTTGGAATTTTTTTCATAATAGATATCAGTATTTTATTAAAATATTTTTAATTTGTTAAGTAAATGCAGAGATTTTTGTTTTAAAATTATTTACAAAAAAAAAAAAAAAAAAAAATTTTTATTTTACTTTTAAACGAATTCAAAATATTTTCCTGAAATCACTTGTCGTAAAGAATAATTGAAAAACATCTCATCCTTCTTACGTTTATTTATTATGTTTAATAAACAACCTTTGATCTGACTTGGTTTGTAGTTCTTCTTTTTTACAATAGAATTTAAAGGGCTTTTTTTATTCATATATTGACGTATTATAGGTATAGAAGGCAAGCAATTTTTATCAATATATTCTTTAAATGTTTTAATAATTAAATCTCTTTCCTCTAAGTTGAAGGTTTTACGCCCTTTAATACCAATAACGTCTGAAACTTCCATGCTGCTACGTCTTGCTTCTACAGATAAATTCTCCATATTCACCCAAGATAGTTCAGAGGATTCATCTTCAGGTATATTTGAAGAAATGTCTTTAGATGAAGCTGGGGAAGCTTGCTTTGATTTTGGTTGAGAAATGATAATAGGTAAACCTGCTTCCCTACATGTGGAATCTACAGAAGAACTTTCAATATTGGCTCCAGATATTTTAGATGTATCATCAGAAACATTTTGAGATATTCCTGAGGAAATATCTTTAGATGAAGCTGGAGAATCTTTCATTTTTTTCAGGCCCTTTTGTGAACCATCCCCTGCACGGACACTGCACAGAGTTTGGTAAGTGAGACTGTCAGTAGAAAGGTTGTGTTTCCTTTTCAAGTGATAGTCAAGACGTTTAAATTTTCCCTTTTCCTCGCATCCTTTTAATGGACAGGATTTTCCATGTGAAACATTTTCAGTATTTTTGTTTGATTGAGAACAAATACTTGGCAGCACTACAATTTGAATTTACTTTGATCTTCTTGGGGCAAATTGGACAGTTTTTGCAGAGTCTTTCTCTTCCAACTTCTCTCCTCATAGTGACAATATTACCTGATAGAAATTGGAATATTATTAAATTCTTACAATGCAGTGAAATAAAATATTTAATCTTTTAAGAAACCTTAAAAGCAATTTAAAAATCAAATCTTAATAATAAAAAAATAAAATATAAAAAAATGCATTAAATAAGACCTGCGCCATATAAACAGAATTTTTTGTAGATAAAAATAGTTCTATAATAATAATTAATCTTGCAAAGAGGAATAAAAAAAATGAGGATTAACATTTACTTTTAATGAAGTATTTACCTTTTAAATCAAAATTTTAAATGTTATTTCTTGAAATTCATCATATGTTATTAAAGATTTCTGCAATCTCTACATTTAATCTCAAATTCATCCTTTACATTTCCTTTCATTCAAGAGGCTATATTTAAAAATGGAACTTACATACAAGAAATATTTAAAAATTACAAGGAAACGTAACATTGAGGCATTTTAATTAATTATACCTTCATTGTTTCCTTTGTTCATAAAATATGGGTAACTAAACTAAATTGTGTTTTGTCTAATTCTAAAATTTATATCTATTAAGTTTTTAAACAGCTTCTTGATTCTTATTATTAAAACTTGAACTTGAATAAAATAATAGTTCTTGATTTTAAATATAAGGTCATAAACTTAATAAAATTAGAAGAAAAAAAAACGTAACTTCCTATTATATTTTTCTCAGGGATAGATAGAGTTTAGAGATCACTCCTTTTATTTCGTAGAGTATTTCAAAGCAATACTAGTAAGGAATAAAAGTTTTTTAAACCTTAAACTATTCTCAGTTCAAAAAGAACTTGATTCTAGAATAAATTATCCATCTTGGTCAAAATATGAAATAATCA
This sequence comes from Armadillidium nasatum, assembly GCA_009176605.1. NCBI lineage: Eukaryota > Metazoa > Arthropoda > Malacostraca > Isopoda > Armadillidiidae > Armadillidium > Armadillidium nasatum. Next base: position 11,734 of record SEYY01002511.1, read on the forward strand.
CTCAAATAAAGATCTTCAAGTAGAAGAGTAGAGGGAAGGATAGAGGTTTCACTAGTTCCTAAAGGATGGGGTAAAAAAAAGAGAAGATGGAGGTGGCGGTGTAGAGGATGGAGAAATTATAGTTGCAAATGAAGAGGAGGAGGGAAGATGAGGAAGAAGCAGGAGTTTAGTGTTTTAAGGAAACCTGCATGGAGATTTAAATGTGAATTATGGTCTATGTATAAGGCAGTATTTTTGAGAGTGGGGAATAACTAGAACTTCAGCAAATGGTCTTTGGTGTTTATTCTTTAATACATAATGAAGACAGTTACCTATCATAGCAAATTTGGTTAAGTCTAAATCTTTAGGGATTTTCTCAATATTTTTCTTTTCAAAATAATTATTATCTCTCTCCAATTTTGATTGTTTAACTGTTCTTTTCTAACCTTCTCGGCACTCAACACTTTTGATGGATCTATTTCTACTAAACTACTAATGGCTTGTACACTCATACTCTATGCGTCAGGGATTAAGTTCCTTCCCAGCTTTAAATCTAATATCAAAATTGAATTCAGTTAAGAGAAGAGCCCACCTAGCGATTCTTGGTGTTGCGGGTTTGAATTTAAATAAATATCTTAGATTGATGGTTTGAAATTAGTTAACTTATGCTCATAAAGGTAATAATTAAAATGTTTAATGGACTTTACTATAGCTAAGGCTTCTCTCTCAGTGACACTATATCTTTGTTCTTGAGGTGAAAGTTTTCTGGAAAAAATAGGCAATGAGTCTTTCAACACCGTCAATTCCATGTGTCAAAACTGAACCAATAGCCTGGTCTGACGAGTCTGTATAAAGTTTGAAATGTTCTTTAAAATCTGGATAAATAAGAATAGGGAAAGTTGTTAACAATTATTTTAATTTATTAAAACCATTATTTTCCAGTTCTGACCAAATAAATTTGGCATACATTTTTCTCAAGTTCGTTAAAGGAGCGCATATCTCTGAGAAATTTTGAATAAACTTCCTATAGTAACTAGCCATACCTAGAAATCGTCTGACATCTTTTACATTGATGGGCGTCTTATAATCCTTCATCCCTTATACTGTTATGGGATCTATTTGTATTCCCCTTTTTAGAGATTATATATCAAAGATATTTCACAGATTCCTGAGAAAATTTACACTTCTTTAATTATAATTTTAACCCTGACTCCTTATAAATTTTTAAGATTTGTTATAATAATCCATTTGCTCGTCAAAAGTGGAACTATATAAATTAAGTCGTCCATATATATATGGGTCAATCCATTTTTTCCGTACCAAAATAATGGAAGTTGGCCGCTCGATAATTTTAGAAAACTTTTATATTTTGCATGGCGTTAATGTTATCCCTGGGAAGTTCAAAACCACCATTCGTTTTTGTAGATTTACTCTGGTTGTAACAGGGTGAGCCAAAATGTTAGACCAGGTGGAGCCAAATTTTCACTTAATAGAGGCTAACATTTTAAGTAATATCTCCATATTGGTAATTCTTATACCAAATTTCATAGAGATTGATTTGTCAGGGATACTTTAAGGTACATTTGGCCTTTCATGTTTTTTTTTGTGAAAATAATTTTTCACCATGAAAATGAATCCTAAAAATTGTGTTAAAAATCGAAGAAATTTCCATTTTCGTGGGTGTATTATTAAAAGAAGGAAATAATTTAACGATATAAAATTTTGTGTGATGATACATACTAAAGTATGGTTTAACTTAAATCTTATTTGAAGTTGGGTAAATATTTTTAAAACAATTTACAGGGTGTTCAAAAATCAATTTTTCGGAAAATCGGTAACTTTGAACCTTAATATCTCTGGTGGGGAAAGTGCTAAAAATCTGAAATTATATAATATTATATATATATATATATATATATATATATATATATATATATATATATATATATATATATATATATATATATATATATATATATATATATATATATATATATATATATATATATATATATATATATATATATATATATATATATATATATATATATATACCTACTGGATTTTGCATAAGAATCTTTTTTATCTTGACAAGTTGCCATTTTGTTTTTAGTTATACCCGAGTCAAAATCAAGCGTTGCAGTTCCCACTGAATCTTCCAATTCAGAATTACAATATCTTCTGAACGCTGATTTCAAAAAAATTTTAATTTGTGAGAACATGGAGAGGAGAGATATACAAAATTCTTGTACTTTATATTTAGAACTCTTAATTGGTGATGCACAAACAATTTTTCCTACAATTTCTGGGGTAATTCGAACTTCGTCTTTGAGTGTATATTTGGCTAGAGGCCTACTAAAATTCCACCCGTTTTTTTTTTATTATTATTATTAAAAAGTTCACATCTCACGGGCATTGCCCTATTCTAGGAGAGGAACTTTTCTAGGTAGTATATACCTAGGATCCCCAAGTGGGATCGAACCGGCGCCCTCAAAGCACGTGAGTTAGAGAGAAAGTCGGGAACCTGGTCAAATTAAAGATCGACATGACCTGACACAAGGTGTTTGAAGGCGTATCATAGGAAGTTGGAAAAACAGATGAAGGAAATGTGTTCCAGACTTTACCAGTAGAGTACATGTAAGATTCAGCATAGCGGTTAAGTCTGGGTTCTGAGTTGGATGGAAAAAGGGTTAATTTGTAGAAAGACAAGTCGCATAAGCCCTTCTCAATGGAGGTAGGGGATGAGAGAGTTCAGAAGAGCAATAGTATAGAGAGAGTGACGCAACAATTCGACGGGCAGAAAGAGACTGGAGAATTAGTGAGAGCAGGAGAGTTGATAAGGCGAAAAGCCCTAGACTCAACCTTTTCCAGGAGAGCTGTATGAGTGGAGCCACCCCAGATGTGCAAGACATACTCTATACAGGGGCGAACAACAACCCTATACAAAACAAGCAACAGGGGTGGAGTGAAGAAATGTAGTAGGCGCCTCAGAACACCCAACCTCTTAGAAGCTTATTTAGAAAGAGAAATAATGTGATCTTTCCAAGAAAGATCACGAGAAAAAAGAAACACCCAGAATATTAAGGAGAGATGAAGGTTTGAGTTGTGTGTTTTCGAAGATATCATAGTTGTGTGGAAGATTGTTTCGAGTAGAGAGATAGAGGAATTAAGTTTTTGAGGCATTGAAAACGACCATGTTTTCTCTGCCCCAATTTGAAATGGGAGATAGATCAGAGGTTAGTTGCTCCAAGGCCACCCTCCTTGTGTCTATTAACTGTTGTTGTGAGGGGCGCCTTTCAAAATGAAAAGAGTAATGAAGGGTGGAGTTATCAGCATAGGAGTGGACAGAAGATGAAGTTAATAGAGAGAAGGTCATTAATGAAAAGCAGAAAAAGTGTTGGGAATAGAACATATTCTTGAGGAACACTACTATTAATAGATTTATAGGATGAACGGTGGCCGTCTAAAACAGCTGCTATGGAACGACCAGAAAGGAAATCAGAGAGAGAAGGATTGATTCCGAAAGAGGGAAGTTTGAAAATCAAAGCTTTGTGCCAGACTCTATCGAAAGCTTTCGAAATCTCCAGCGCGGCGGCAAAAGATTCACCAAAATGCCCAAGAGTCAGAGAGAAGGGAAAGAAGATCACCAGTAGAGCTTTTCTTACGAAAGCCATACTGGCGATCAGAGATAAGATTAGAAGAATTGAGATGTTTCCAAATCGTCCTGTTAAGGATAGATTCGAAAACTTTAGAAAGAACGAAGATTAAAGAAATTGGACGGTAGTTAGGGGGTTGAGATAGGTCCCCCTTCTTCGGCACAGGCTGAATGAGCGCACGTTTCCAGAAAGAATGGAAGGTTGAAGTAGAAAGACGGACGAAATAGTTTACCAAGGCAGGGTGCAAACTCGGAAGAGCAAGTTTTGAGAACCACAGGTGGGATACCATCAGGAACTTACGCCTTCTTAGTGTTAAGCTCAAAGAGAGAAGAAATGACATGTTTAGAAGAAATTACAATATTAGGCATAAAGGAGCTTGAGGGGGTTGAAGGAGTAGGAACAGCTTCGGAATCGTCTAAGGTTGAATTGGAGGCAAAAGTTTGAGCGAAGAGTTCAGTTTTAGAGGAAGGCAAAACGGCAGTTGAACTGTCAGAAGATACTAGAGGAGGGGAAGAGGAAGAAGCAAAGTTAGAGTTGACATTTTTTGCAAAATGTCCAGAAAATGCGAGAGGAAGAGGAACCAGAAAGATTATTATTGCATTTGCAACGGATAAAAGAGTTTTTGGTATCTCGAAGAATAGGTTTTGCACGATTCCGGGATGAAATATAAGTTGTGCGAGTTTCTGGAGTTTGAAGACAACAGTAATCCCTGAAGGGAGCATCCCTGCGGTGGATAGCACGAGAACAAGTAGAGTACAACCAAAGTTTATTAGGTTTAGTAGAAGGGAAAGAATATGGAATGTACGTCTCCATGCCAGAGAGAATCACCTAAGTTAAGAGCTCTGCACACTCCGAGGGACCCCTCCCACGGAAACAGTAATCATTCTATGGAAAATCAGAAATGTATGACCGCAAGTAAGACCAGTTCAGACCAGTTAGTGACATCAAAATACCAGAAACGTCTCGACGAAGGCGGGGGCCGTTCTTGCAGAAGACTTGAAGACACAGACAGAACAAGACACGGAGATAAGTAGGTGATCGAATGAACCCAGAGGAGGAAAGAGTTTAACAGCGTAAGGAGAAGGATAAGAAGTTAGGAAAAGATGAAGTATGTTGGGTTCATCACCAAGACAGTCAGGGATATGGATAGGGAGATGTACCAACTGCTCATGGTTGTTCTGGATAGAAAATTGGTCGGCGAGTTCACCAGCTGGATCATGAGAACTAGATGAAAGCCATTGGCGGTGGTGAACATTGAAATCACATAAAATGATGATTTCAGAGAAAGGAGAAGAAGCATGTGCTCTATTTTGGAGCTAAGATCGTCGAAGAATTTTGGTTAGTCGGTAGAATTAGGAGATAAGTAGACAGAACAAATGAATTTAGTTGTAGAGTTGCAAGAAAGTTTAAGTGACTTACCTTGAAATTTTTTATTAGGTGGATCATCGTGTGTTAGATTTGATTTTGATGGTAAAGATGATAAATCAGGGTGATGTTTATTAAATTGTGGTATAATTCTGATTGATGAAGTCCCTTTATTATATTCCAACTGCGTGTGTGTATCATTTTCTAAACTAGAAGAAAAGTCACTTATGTTTTCATCAGATAACATTCTATACATATCAGAAGGAGCAACACTCTGAGATAATTCTATATTTTTGTAACTATTTTTAGATTGCTGTGCTAGATTTTCATTGATTTTGCCATCTTCTCTGGAGTTTATTCTATTTGTCATTAAATTCCTCAAGACTGTCGTAGTAATATATGTTTTAAGTCCCGCCTCTTTCCACATTGCTAAAATACCATCACACATGTCATCTGTATTAATGGAATAACCATTCAAAGTTATGAAAACTGTTTGAATGTTGCTATCAACCGGAATTACAAGAGGTCGAATTTTCTCAACATAACATAAATAGTGATTGTAAAGTTCTTCTCCCAGAGTAACCCTCATAGGACCAGGTTCTTTTATTGATTTATGATTTTTTATAAATATATTATAATGCATTGTTCTATTTCTTAGCTCTTTCTTTGGTTCCTTCAATTCTTCAAGAGTCATATTGCTTAAAGCGCATGACTTCCAGCCATTTCTCAAAATGGCCGACAAAACTAGATAGTTCCTAATTTGACAATGTTCCATACTCGATACTGTAGTTATGAGTCCACTTTTTACCATTTCAAGATTGCTTTTACATTTTCTACCTATATCGCTTATTTCAAATGCTCGAATTTCTAATGGAGTGATATCATGCACTGGCATTTTCTCAGAGATATTTCTTGTACTTACAGAATGCATCCTATCCTTCACATCCTCAATCAATGAATTATACTTATAGTTTTTCCAAGGATTTTTAATTCCCAAGTAATATAGAAATTTTATAAGTACGCTCATGTAACTATTTGCTGATGATTTTTTATGTGTTTCTAGATAACTATCAAACCAGTTGCAGAGTTTTAATACCACTTCCTGAGATTCAAACTCCTCAATTTTCTTAATGTCAGAACCCTCTAAAATTTGTCTTATCTTAGTTCTATAATGATTTGCATTTTGCATTTTCACACTTCCACCATTTACAGATATCAAAAAATCAAAAAACTGCTCAGATGCAATCGTGGAGTATTCAATTTCGGTGGATATATCCTGTTCTGGTGTCCTACCTGTGTCTGTTGATTTACCTGACTCTGCTGCCACACCTGAGGCTCAATTTAGTCATGGTTTTACTTTTGGAAATTTTATTTGGCAGGGTATTGGTTTTTATAAATTGTCTATACAATGGGTGACTCATTTTTAATTTATGGAAATGGAGTAAGTGTTTGTCCAATCTAACATACGAAGAAACTTTAGAACACTGAGGGAATGGACATCTTAGACCAATTTTAGCTTTTAAAGGCTTTTGTTGCTTCTTCTCACGGCAAATCTGTTTTATTTCATCCGGAAATAGGCCATGAATCTTTAAATGATTTGATAAATTTTTAACTTTTTTCTTGCAAACATCACAGGTGAGTAATTCTCTTTTATAATATTTATTTCCTTGAGGGTTGCCTGCAAAATAATATATATATATATATATATATATATATATATATATATATATATATATATATATATATATATATATATATATATATATATATATATATATATATATATATATATATATATATATATATATATATATATATATATATATATATATATATATATATATATATATATATATATATATATATATATATATATATATATATATATATATATATATATATATATATGTACGGTATATATATATATATATATATATATATATATATATATATATATATATATATATATATATATATATATATATATATATATATATATATATATATATATATATATATATATATATATATATATATATATATATATATATATATAGAGGTCAAGCTGAAAAATAGAGCCTGTTGCTGCTATGCTAAGCTATAGTAACAGGTATACACATGTTCAGACCTGTTTGAAAGATTGAAGCTTGTAGAATAGATTTGACAGGCTAACAGCATAGTTATTTGGCTTCATTGTTGTGCAGTGATAGAAAAAATGGAAGTTAATAGTGATACTTTGTTGAAGCAACGTGCAGTGATTGAATTTTTGCATGCGAGATTTCTTCAAACATTGAAATGAAAAACGTGGGTCCGCCACTAAGATCCAGAAGGAAAAGAGTCTCTATGGATTTCAGACACCAAAGCTCACCTGGTATACGAAAGTTTAAGACAACTCTACACTGATAAACTCATGCTGACTCCATTTTCGGATGTGGAGGGCCTCGTCTATTTGGAATATCTGCCAAAGGGCACGACTGTAAACTCCAATCATTGTTGTGAAACACTTCAGAAATTGAAGAGCCGCATCCGTCGAATAAGACCAAACCATACCGTTTTCCTCCTGCATCATGACAATGCTCGACCACATTGTAGTGCACAAATGATTCAATGCTTCAACTTTGAGGTCATTGATCATCCACCTACAGTCCTGATCTGTCTCCCAGTGATTTTCAATTATTTTCAAAATTGAAGGAGACTCTCCAGAGAGTGAGATTTTGTTCAGATAATAAGGTGAAGAAAGTGATGGCAACTGATTCCAGAAAACAGATCAACTTTCATTCAAATGCTTTTGGAAAGTGGGTTATATATAACAGTTATATATATTTATCTCATTTTATTATATTGCTACGCATAAACATAGAACAACCAACTATGTCAAAATCCTAATATTTACATTACCACCCAACTAAATTTTGTAGTATATATACCGTTGTTTCTCATAATAAAATTCAGTATTCTAATTGACTTCAAATAATTATGAAGACGGGACTCTCAATTTAGTTTGGTATGTTATTTTTTGTATATATCTATTTACTTTATGTTTATTGTTATTGTTATTATTATTAATCATTATTATTATTTATTTGTAGATCTGCTTTGTCAGTTGAATAAAGCCTAAAATCACTCCTGATTTCTTTTGATTATTACAGTTCAACATTTGCAGAAACGTATTCATGTTTGAGGATATTATGTAGAAAAATAATATTATATATTCATCGAATAAACCTTTGACTTTCTTTCAATCTTTGTTTCATTACCTTATCTGCAGTGTATGAGATTTTAAGGCAGAATAGGCATTACTTTTCAGCTCACCCTTTATATATATATATATATATATATATATATATATATATATATATATATATATATATATATATATATATATATATATATATATATATATATATATATATATATATATATATATATATATATATATCTGTATATTTCTTATGACTAAGTTTCAGTACCAGTGGTAGAGGGAAACTAATTTGGTATAATTTTGCTACCTGTTATTAATCATGTAATATTTATTGAAAAGATTAAAATTTTATTGAAAAAAAGTATTAATTTTTAAAACATCATTAATTACCAGATTCATGTTAAAATTTTAAAATTTTCATGAATTTATTTAAACACAATTAGGTAAACTTTCATTAGGTAAACACAATATTAAAATATATTCATATTATTTAATATTCATTATTCACTTGCGAATAATAATTTCAAATTTATTACAGTTTTATCAACAGCTCAATTTTAATATTTTATTTTATTTTTCTTAAATAATAATAATGCAGTTAGTACAGAATACTAATCAAGTGATACTGCATATGTTTTACACTTAATAGTTAAAAGATCTATTTATTGGGAGCTAACAAAGGGCTGAAAAATAGCTCATTGTTGGGCTCATACTTGAAATGGTAATAAGGAAGATTTCGAATATTAAAGCTCAGTAAGTTTAACATCGTTGGTAGTAAAAGTTTTGAAAACAATACTGAAAATTCAAATAGAGAAATTCTGAAAAATTAAATATACTGCATGACATCTCAACATGAATTTAGAAAAGTTAAATCCTGTCATACCAATTGGAACACATGATGTTTGTTACAGATTATGCTTCCAAATGAGAGCTACTTCATTTTATTAAATTTAAATTGTAAAGTATCACAATGTTGGATAATGCAAGAGTTATGATATTGCATAGGAAGAGTGGTTTTTTACCTGTTTGAAAAGAAATAGCTGAGTGACAGAATCAATGAAGCTGGTAAAAACTGACGTTATTCATAGTTTTGGTGTTGGGTTCATATTTGTTTCTAATCTATATAAGTGATCTAGATGAGAGATTAAAATGTAAAATGTAAAGTTCAAAGTTTCTGTTGGGAATTTTGCGGGTTATATAAAAATTCAGGATGACTGATAAACTTTGGTTGGATTGAAGAGTAAGACAGGAAATTCAATAGCAAACAATGTAAGGTTTCTTCACATTTTAACAAGTTTTAATTATACAGATGGGAAAACAGTCAACAAAGAAATGGACTTTGTCATGTTTATTAATAGTAATTTGAGTGATGTTTAGCAGTTTGAAACAAAGCTAACAAAATGCTAGCAATTAAAAACCCTAATGCTACCTGCAAGATCAAAGAAGTAAAGAGCAAGCTATATTATCACTATTTTATGTTATTTAATATATGATGTGCACAAGAAAAAAAAAATGACATGCTGAGGCAGTTCATCTCAGCACTATAAAAAAGATTTGTACTTTTAAAAATAAACTTTATGAGGTGAAACTGAAGGAATGAGAATAGTTTTCTGAAGAAATGAGATTTCTTAGGGGAGATACAACTCAGGTACTTAAACTTTTTCCAACTCTTACATTGTTGGGGAGAGTAAGACAATAAAACAAAACTAGATGTAATAACAGACACATGAGAAAGGAGGCATTTAGTCTTGATGAGATATTTTTTTCAGTAGCATACGTTATTTTCTGGAATGGTTTGCCTCAGAATGTAATAGCTAGAGGTTCCTGCGTAACTTATAAAGATACTATATAAATGGTTTGTGCATAATTTTTAATTAAAGGTTTATTTTTTAAAGTATTTTCCTTATTTTTTGTTGTAGATTTGAAAGTAATGTTTTGTTTAGTGTTCCAATTGCACTGGATACTGAAAATGGTGAGTTTCTATCTGGAATGATAGCAAAGATTACACTGGGAAACAAATTTAAATTTTTTGTCAATCAAATTAGATTTGACACTGAATTAGAAGAAATTTTTGTGCAGTGAGCCTGAATTTTTACTCGGTTTTGCTCAACACCCCTTCAACATTGTATTAATAAAATATTTCTTAATACTCCTAAAGACCTTTTTGCAGTTACACATATACAACTAGGTTATTAATTTGATATTTGTACCTATTGTTATAGTTTTGTTGTATTATGTCTTTTTTTTTTAAATGTAGCCAACTAAAAATATTTTTACAGGTATCATTTTTAACCCATTTTAATATTATTAAAGTAAGCTATAACTCTCAAAGGATTCTAGAATTTTTTTGCTAGGACAATTAGGAGGGTATACTAAATATCTCTGCTCCCTTTGCTATGGGAGAGCAGAGCCAAGGCAAAGCATTCTACTCATGATCATTCCCTTCTCTCTTTATCTTGGCTCTGTGTACTTTCACAATTCAGTGAATTACTAGCAATGGAACTAGAAGTATCAAAAGCTTTCAATGGAGTCTGGCACAAAGGTTTTATTTCCAAATTTTCCTCTATTGGTACCTGGCCTTCTTTCTAAATTCAACAGAAGCAGTTGTAGATGGCCAGTGTTCCTCCCTTAAATAAATCAATATTGGTGTTCTTCGATGTTCTATCCTATATAATTAATGTTAATGATCCTATGTCTGCCATTTAACAACCTATTCACTTTCATGATGATGATTTTGTGACTCCTTATTCTTTTCATTTGGAAAGATGTCCCTGACTACAACAAATAACTGATGATATTAGGGTACCCTTGGAGTGAGAAAGAAACCTCCGACATTTCTTATATTTCTAATTAGAGCCGAGAAAAAAAAGTTGTTTTCAATGCCTTAAAAACTCAGTTCTTTCATCTTTAAACTCTACATTAATAATCTTTACACTACATCATCATCTTTGAAAACACAACTCAACATAAATAATACAGGTCTTTAAGTTAACTTTCCTATATTGTACCAATATTATTTCTCTACGTTTCCATATGCGAGATGTGGACCCACTCTTACAGTGCACCCCAACCAACCTCTTTCTCCAACCACAGCCCTTATATTAATAAAGCCACCATACAAAATCAGTCTTAAGAAATCGTCTTTAGTGTTTTTTTCTTTTTCTTTTTTATTGTAAATGTGTATATAAACTGAAATGTTATTGGATTTCTCCCCATAAAAAATATTTGCTGACTAATAACCTAGAATTTGATGAAAATCATGCCCAACAAAGCAAGGAACATCCCTTTCCAGTATAAAGCGAGAACTGAGTCATGGTCTTGATAAACAGTTATGTACTAGTTCTGTACCATAATGAAAATTGTTGTCAGTGAATAGGTTCAACACGAACCTATTCATTACCAAACATTTAAAATTTGATGTTTCAAAATAATGCCTAAATATTTTTTTTTATTTCAAAAAAATAAAAAAATTATACTAATGCTTCAAAAGTATCTGAAATTAATGTGTCTGTGATTCTCCATACCAAATTTTACTCCATATATATATATATATATATATATATATATATATATATATATATATATATATATATATATATATATATATATATATATATATATATATATATATATATATATATATATATATATATATATATATATATATATATATATATATATATATATATATCTTGGTTTGGGTTTGTCCATCTATTTTTTGTATATGTAAATAAATAAATTTATAGAGGAAGTAGAATGTCATTGTTTTTTGCTTAGACGATTATCTAGGCATAGAGTAAAAGAGTAAATGTCTTCTGTCACAATATCAATAAACTGTTACGGTAAGTGTGAGGAATCAGGATTTCTCAGCAGACTTTTCAGCATAATTATTGTGAGTAGGAATCGTCTGCCTAGATAAGAGAAACGAGACACTATCAATTAAAAAAACTTTGAATTAATTATTTCATTTTGAGTCAAATATTAAGTAAAAAAAATGGATCTACCCTTTAGGTACGTGGGATTAATTCTCAGTCGAAGTATTTAAAGATCGGGGTATAGTTAAATTCATATATATATATATATATATATATATATATATATATATATATATATATATATATATATATATATATATATATATATATATATATATATATATATATATATATATATATATATATATATATATATATATATATATATATCCTACTTGATTCTGCATTATTGGATGTTTTATTTGTACAATCATCAGTTTTACTGTCAACTGAAAGAACATCAACATAAAGTATTTCACTTTCATCATCATCTTCCAACTGAAAACTCTGAGTCTCATCTGCAAAGAATAAATGATATTTATGAACTTGTTTTAGTTTTAATCACCTAAAACACAAACACACTAACAGGTTGACCGTCTTTATAGATTCATTCAACAAATAGCTCACTTTCCCTATCTTCAAATATTTGGCCAACAAATTAAGACAGATATGCTTTTAACTTGTTTCTCATTGATAAAAGATCAAGTCTAATAATCGTTATGGAGTTAATGGGTATCTATACAAAATAATAAAAGATAAACACAAATAGTCTGAAAATTTGGCTTCATACGCTGTTCTTTTATCAACAAAGGTTTGAAAAAGTGAAAAGGGTTAACAAAAGAAATATCTGGAACATATGAAAGCTTCAGAGTTACAGTGAAGCAAGTCCAGGAGACTCATTTCAGAGAAAACAGATCTCAAAGTTGATTAACTGTTATTGCCATTGCCATTGAACTTAACATTAAATTGAACTACGGACTTGATTCACTATAAAACATAAAATATAACATTCTTACTTTAGTTGAAAATGGGCAAAATATGGACTTGGTTCACTTTAACTCTGAACCCTCCATATGTTCCTCGCATAAGAAGCCCTGAATAAATGTTTCAATAACAAAAATTGTTTTCTTTAAATAAAATTATTGCTTCACATGAAGAATTATCCACTATAAATAAAGCATTACCAAGCAGTACCTGAGGAAGAATGTTTTGCATCCTGATTCCTGTTGGGGAGACTATTATATTCTGATTCCTTCTGAACACTATTGGGTATTTCATCAACACCTTCCTTTGTTGTATAATTTGAATCCTTCTCTAAAATAAAGTTTAATCAAATGATATAAATATATTATATATATATATATATATATATATATATATATATATATATATATATATATATATATATATATATATATATATATATATATATATATATATATATATATATATATATATATATATATATATATATATATATAGTATATATAAGTTAAAAACCTTTTACATGTTAATTATATTTGCCATTAATAATTGCATTATAAAAATATTCATAAAAATAAATTGATTATATATATATATATATATATATATATATATATATATATATATATATATATATATATATATATATATATATATATATATATATATATATATATATATATATATATATATATAATATATATATAAATATATTATAATAATAAGTGTTTCAAAAAACAAACATATCAACAGCTGAAAATAAACCATTAATACAGATTTTGGTTCAATCGTTAATGGAACCATCAAAAGCACCTTTTCTTTCAAAGCCTCACGATAGAATGCAAATAATCACTGAAAATATATTTTATTCATATTAAATACAATGCCTCCTCCTTTCCAGCCACCTCTGTTCTGTGGAACTCCCTACCATCATCTATTTTTCTTCCTACATTTAATCTTCCACTCTTCAAGGTTTCCATCTGCGCCCACCTGAGAGGTGTGCGTTAGGTTCAGGGCTGGGTGGGTTATCTTCTTCCTTTCTCTTTTATAAGCGCCCTCCTTGAAAAGGGCTCTGCCCGTGAGTGGTGGTGATCTTTAAAAAAAAAAAAAAAAAAAAAAAAAAAAAAAAAAAAAAAAAAAAAAAAAAAAAAAAAAAAAAAAAAAAAAAATTAGCCTCAATAAAAGGCAACAGTCAGTGAGAATTTTATCCTGTGATATATTTTACAAATATGTCTAAATATATATGCAATAATATATTTTACTTTACGTTTATTTTTTTTTATCTCATCTACTATCCTACCACAAAAAAAATAAAAAAATAAAAAAAAAATAAATAAATAAATAAATAAATATTTTTTCCACAATGATTTATTGTAAACGATATAAATGATCATAAGGTCTTTTATTTTTAAAAAGAATGCAAATGAATCGACCTATGTACCAAAATCAAACTCATCAAAAGTTAAAAAAATATTACAAATACAATATATATATATATATATATATATATATATATATATATATATATATATATATATATATATATATATATATATATATATATATATATATATATATATATATATATATATATATATATATATATATAATATATATATGAGTGATTGGCAAGTGTCATGTATAGGAATTTCCTTGGGTGACTGAACATAACAAAGTGCAATAAAAATGGAACACGTTACAAAGTTTGGCCACCCTTGATGTACCTAAACTAGTGTTAAGACGATTAATCGTCATCAAAATCGGCATAATTTCCTAATCGTCATTGTCAATATCTCTCTGTTCCACCTTCTTTACTGAGAATGAAAGGTTGTTTAGTAGTAGAGGCCAAATATATTCTCCAAGAGCACATCGAACTAACTCAGAAACTAGAGAAAAGTACTTATATTTTGCATGTCTGTCCATATTCTCACATATTAAAATTTAATGTTCTGAAGATACTATTATACTATATATTAAAATTACAAATAAATTTACACCTTTAAATAAAGAAAAGATAATTTAATTCTTCCTTATTATAAAATTGTTAAATTTATTAAAATAATGAAAATATTTTACAATATACTTTTTTCAGTTTCATCGTCAAATTTACTACAATCATCATTATCATCGACATGACAAAAAATTCTTAATCATTCCATGCAAGAAGTTAAATTTAACAAAAAAAAAATGTGCAGTATGAAATGAATATTTTCAGATTACTTCACAAGCCAAAAATAAAACAAACCAAACAGATAAGTTACTTTTAAAAGAGAAACAATCTAGCTGTACCTAACTGTGAAAATTCCATAATTTCAATGTCGCCTGATTGGAGTTTATGATAAACATGATCCATAGAAGTGTTATCAGGAGGTCTTTCATTATCAATATTTTCCAACTGTAGATTTGCATACGTATCTGTAGTAAGTTAAAATTTGAATAATATCATAATAGTAAAAAATAAGTAAAAGTAAAAGGAAAATATTTCAATGCAAATTTAGAAAGAAGGTACAGGAATAAAAATTTGATCAATTCAAACAAATAAATTTTTACAGGTCATTTTAAAAAAAAAAAAATTTTTTTTTTTTTTTTTTTGTTAATAGTGATGAAAAACTTTATAATTTTGCATTAATATATTTAAAATCAAATTAATAATCTAGAAAAGTGACAATATTATTGAAAGATTTATGCACTACAAAAAGTAAAAAATAAAATTTACTAAGAAAAATTCCATAGAAATGTGCACTACATAAATACATACTATTACCATAATCAATGGAAGCAGGTGAAACATTAAAAGTATTTAATAACTGCAGAACTCTGTAGGTAATTCTTGTGTTTTCTGCATGGCGTTTTTTCATCTTCTCAAAACAGTCATGCATGTTCTTCATGTCATACGCACTTTCCTGTAAAAATATCTGTGACTTTTTAACTAAAGCTGTAATCTCACCAATCACATTTTTATTCTTTGGAACTTCATTAATAAATTCTTCTTCCAAATTAAAATCCAAGATCAAGAGGTTCATCTTTAATAAAAAAATCCATACTCAACTTTCCCCCAAAATATAATATTTTTGAAGAAATTCTTGTAATCTAAATTTAATTCAAACCTAGAAAAATAAAACATTAAAATCAATAGGAAATGTTTACCCAAAATCAATGTTTTTTTTTTTTTTTTTTAAATGCGAGTGAAAATGTTCTTCTAATTTTTCTTGCTATCCTTATACATTTACTTATATCTCACATTCCCTATGATTTTTATTAACTTTTCTTATTTGGTTTTCAACACTACCTTACTGTTTGATTTCATAAATTTAAACTCTATATATGAGTTTGATTAACAACAATAATAATAATAATATCTACAGATGCTCACAATCACATCCATGACTGATAAAATAAGGTGTTAATTTTTTATATAATCCTACAGTAGCTTCTAATATGTGAATCTGAAAATGAGCAATGCCATTCGGTTTTAGTTAAAGGTATTTAAAATGAGAACTTCATATTTTGTAATATTTTTTTTGCATTCCATTAAGCTTTCTCTTTCCCATTACTTGTGCCTGTTTTAAAGTCTGACTGGGAAACTCGAAAGACTTCTCAAAAAAAAATAAAAAATAAGAGAGAGAGTCAAATGAGGAAAGGGCGACACCTAAGATACACATTCTCTCAGCTGGGAACACTGAGAGGAATGCCATCTGGGCAACTAATCTTAGATCTCAGGATCTCACCTGATCATTTGTAATCACAAGTAGACACATGATACATCTAAGGAGAAGAGTAGGAGGAGGGATGCAAGAATCATTCAGGATGGAATTAGATGAGAAAGTAGGCTGAAAAGATCAGTCTTTCCAGAAGTATTAACTGCAAATCATAGATGGAGCATATGACTGAAATACTAAAGATTGGCAAAACATTTTTGAATTGTTTGAGGATAGAACTGACTGTTCACAATGGCAGTATTCTGTTTTATCAGGCTTAAATATCTCTTATGTTCAAGAAATATAACATCTTGAGCAAATGGATACAAAATTTAACTGAAAAAAATATCCACACAAAATCCTCTCCAGTTGGATGATATTTTTTTTTTTTTTTTTTAATTTGTGAGTGTAATAGATCCTGGGTTTAAGCTTGACTTGTGACCTGAAAAGGAAAAAGTAACAGAAGTGTTTCCATATTAGCAACAGCACAGTTATTTTCAAAGTTTCAAAGGTTACTAATATCATTATTGCGTTACAAGATTTACCAGGATGAACCTTCGGAAACCTTCTACCAAGGAAGAAATCATTCAGCTTCATATTATCCTCAACTCAAAACTTGACACACATACCAAATGCAGGAGCATATTAATATTGACATACAGAAATATTTCCATCAATCTTGTATTTCCGAAGAAAGGGATAAACAGATATATTGAAAAAATTATAAAGCGATGTTTCCAATACTGGCAAAGTTGTCACAAAACTAGGGATGGAGCGGTATCAAAATTTTTACCGAGACCAAGACTTCCAAATTCACCGATACTGATACCTAAAAATTTACCTGTACCGATGCCCGATACCTGAATATATAATGATACTTACCGATACCGATTCTTTATCCATTCACATACCAAAATTTTTACTGATACCGATACTAAAACTTTCAAATTCACCGATCCGATACCTAAAAATTCACCGGTACCGATACCAATACCCGATACCTGAAAATATACCGATACTTACAGATACCGATACTTCACTCCATTCCTACACAAAACTATCTGACTATTCAGCATATTTTACTCTAGTGAAAACAATCTTCAGCTTCACAGGGAAAGTCTTTCTCACTGACAAAGGTCGATTGATTGACAAAAATTTTTTAGAACTCTCAATGTTTGTGAAATACATCAATAACTAGAATATGCTTTTAATTTTCATACTTTTTTTTTTTCACTATATACTCTATTTAAATTCTTGTATATTTTACAATAGTTTACAATAATTCAGAATTTAGTAATGGTTCTCATTAGTATAATTTTACGTGTTAAATATATATATATATATATATATATATATATATATATATATATATATATATATATATATATATATATATATATATATATATATATAGTATATATATATATATATATATATATATGAGTCGGGCCTGAAGGACTCGACAAAAAAAAAATATAAATGATGATTGAATATGATACTCACTATAATGGAATGATCTTCTAGTGAAGTATCCGTCAATTAAAGGTAGGTTGATTTATTGATGTGTGTCGTCCACTTATCCTTTTCTACGGACGACTGGATTAACAAGGATGGATGAAATGTTGATGGCGCAATCCTTCTTGAGCGACCGAAGTTTCTCAGGAGCGTAGCGATTGCTATAGGGAGGATCACGATGAAGGAACGAAATACAGCGAGAATATGGCAATAAGAAGGGGTAAGGAAACTGAACGAAAACCTTATAACTTTATTGAGGTACAGAATATGTACAGAAGTAATGAAAATAGTTGAATGGAATCAAGAAAGATTTTTCAATTGAATGGAACAAACTATGCAGCGAAAAAGGAAGGGCAATGATTCTATTGGGGAACGCTATAACCAAAATTCTTGCAGATTGGGTAACACACAAGAGTGTTCTATCCGTATGATCGGAGAGTTCCGGAATTAAATCCTAGGTTGGAAAAATGGGCTAGTTCCCAAGTAGGAAGAATGACTAATTCCCAAGTAGGAACTGAAATATACGAATAAGAATGTTATTCTATTCATGAATTCTACAATTTTAGAAACAAAAAAAAAATAGAAAAATCCAATTGAGCTACTCACGAATTGGCCCTTGCTGATGGGTTCCAATCCAAAGTAAGTCCTTTTTTTTATTTTATTATTTGTAAAGTTCAATAATCAAAGATGTAATATTTTTTTATAGTTATCAAATGTTCGTTGAGTATGTTAAGTATATTACATTTATTTTGTAAAAAGCTATTAAATATTCAAAATAGTAACAGACAGAAACTATTCTAGGGGATCTATTTCAGAAACTTGCGTTTAATAACCCTATCAAGCTCCTGCAGAGTAACCTCTTTCGAGAAACCCTTATCTTTCACAAACTTCCAAATCTGGGATACATGATAACGTAAGGAAAGTGGTAAGTTCTGGAATTGTAGATGATGTTGATGAAGGTACTGGTGGGGGATTATTACTGGTTGAAGTTTGAGAAGTACCCTTTTGTTTAGAAAGCCGACGTAACATCTTTCTTCTCTGGTTGTAACGAGATTGAAGTCGCTTAACCTTTGGTTTTTTGTTGCTCGATGTTGTGGTGGACGTCGGTGGAGTAGCTTTGGTAGGACTACTTTTCTTAGATTTGGAAGTTGTAGGACAAGTCAGTAACGAACCCTTCTTTTTCATTTTCATTCTATCAGGGGGTAATGTTGATTCCGAAGATGTGGAAGGTTGTTCGCCCAGGCCCTTGGAACCCACGAACGTTCGAGAATAAAAAACTCGAGTCTCCGTTTTACCTTTTGTTCGCCTCTTTTTGGTAGAGGGTACCGTCCGGGGTTGACTGGGACGATAATCAATTCGGCCTTGGAATACCCGAAGGTCCAGGGACTGCCTCTACTTCTTCAACACTCACTGATGTTGTGGTAGTGGTTGTTGGGATGTTGACGATGGGTGTAACTAGTCTAGGTTCTTGAGCCCGTCGGTTAAAGTTGGTTAGACTCAGGATGGCAAACATTTCATTAAAGGCGGATTCTGTGTAATGTAGACCATCATAACACATATCCATAGCATCCAACCTGTCCGATCTTCCCATCCAGAATTGATGATGAGGGTTGGCCTGATTCTTATTGTTATAATAATGGTCAAACACCCTTTTCATCGGAAAAACCATTTTATTATACCAAGTAAATCTCGGTTCTTGTAGCTCGACCGTTTTACCAAACATCTCACGAGCTTTTAGAGTTAAAAAGGCTCTTTTAAGGTGAGGATGTTGTTCGAGTGATGGTATTAGGTCACTCCGGCCTTGGCGATTGAGGAAGGCCTCATTGAAAGAAGCTATGTCTTTCATAGTAGGAATGACCAAATATACCATCACATGGGGATTAAATTTGGTGGCTATTTTATTTATGGCATCCATCTGAACAGGAACAAGGGACATATTGGCTACTGGATCCCAAGTAATGACCTGGATAGACTGGTCCTCAGAGGTCAAGGAAACCTTTTTTCCAAATGGAACAAGTTAAACCAAATATATATATTTGGTCAACTGCCCCATTGGTTTTAAAGAAACGGGTGAGATGTTGCCCAAGAGTCATCAATTTCGCGCCGGAATGGCAAGAAATAAATAGACGGATGTCATACTCTCGCTGCAATTGCTCCTTCAGGTGTGTTAATGTGCCTACTTCGGAGGTTCCTATCATCAATATCTTTTTCGATTCCATTTCAAACTGTAAAAATACAAAAATAGATATTTGTAGGTATTATATAAAAACTTATAACAAAGAAATAAAAATAAATGAAATAATCAATTATAAAAATATATACACAATGAAAAAAAATGAACTTTAATTCAATATATATACATGACTTATATCAACATTTACGTTAATATTGAATTTAATAAAAGTATGTCATAAAGCAATTCAATTTTAAACAATATAAGCAATTATATACATACTAATTATGACTAATCAATTAGTTGGTTAATATGGTAGACTACATGTTATATTATACATGTTATATATGTTAATTTATACTATATATACATTTAGTAATTAACATAGTCTATACAAATTACGTAGTGTAGTGTAGTAAACATGCTCAGAATAAATAATTTCTTAACATGCTAGATTATACTAATCTACACTACTTGGTTATATGGTTATATAATTTTACTTTATTAATGTTATTAATAGTTTATTAATATTATTAGTTTAATTATTGAATAAACAAATAATTAGAACTACTTTACAAAATGTTCATATGTGTGTGTATTATGTTTGTATGAAGAATTTATTTTTATTTCACATCTCATGACACTGAATACAAGGAAGGAACTTTTCAGAATTACCAAGAATCCTCAACGGAACATTTCACTATGCTTGTTATGTCTGTACACGACAACTGAATTGGATCATACCGTTCAACAAAAGCTAATAAAATCTATTAAGTTGCTTGTTCTCTTGCTATTCGTCGTTGGGACACTTTCAACATGATTATCGTAGTTTATCTCTTTTATTTCATACTGGAGTTATGAAAAATCTGTTCTCCATAACACTTAAAACCTTTTCTCCCTAGAATATGCTATGATTCTTTCTGGTTCTTCTTCCTGAAGCTCTTTCTGGAATTTTGAAATAAATTGCCAAATTAAACTTTGACTTTTTCCTCTTTCCTTTCTGTAGTATCTTCAGACGACATCGTAACCTTCTGCTAAAGCTGAAGTTGTCACCCAGACTTTTGCTTCTAATTCCACTTTAGACTATTCCGAAGCTCCAACTCATTGGTAGAGGAACATGTTTCTTCGCAAATTCTACTTTCTGCACCCCGACCCTTGAGTGGTGATAATTTGTAATCAATATATCGATGAAATTTTTAAAAATATCACATAATATTCTGTTCTTCACAGGCAAATAAAAAAAAGGTGAAATTACTTTTTTGCTGTCTAATATAGAGGAACTCACTCCGTTATTTTATTTTCAGATAGCTATCACCACCACCAATTCTCTTTCGAAGACCCCATCAAAAGGACATTAATTATCATTATCGATTGCAGTCATCAGGAACTCCTAACCCTGGGCAAAGTATGTCAAAAGCTTTATTGCCAATAAGGAGTAAGATGTTAGTAGGATAGGTTAGTCTCGATAGGATAGAGCTTCAAAGCTCGAATCTTATGTTTTTTTCGAGCCATTTGTTGTGCTTCTCTCTCGCAGCATAAAAATGGATATATTTGTTCGAATCGTACTTTAAATGAGTGGAAGTGCTTAAGAAAATTATGTATTTAATGTGCAAGAGAACATTTTGTGGAATAGCAAAAAGTACAATTCTGAAACACAAAATGTTAAATAAATAAACGAAAAGAAAAAAAAAAAGAAAAAAATAGAAAATAAAAAATAAATAAATAAATAAATAAGGAAAATAAATAAATGATTGAATTTAAAAGTATATCGTTTTCTTTAATATCACCTCATTTTCTATCAAAGAAATATTTATGGGGTAATTCGCCTAAAAATATTCTTTTTGCGTGCAAACTTTTAATAAATCAAAAGTGTTCAAAATCATTAGAGGAGAAACAAGCATTTCAGATCTTCTAAAGGAGTGTTTAAAGTTTCTGATTATCTCATAAGTCAGAGGTGAGATACGGTGAAGGGAAAACACAGAGAGAGAGAGAGAGAGAGAGAGAGAGAGAGAGAGAGAGAGGAGAGAGAGAGAGAGAGAGAGAGAGATGAGGAGAGAGAGATGAGAGAGGAGAAAAGTGAGAGAAGGAGAGAGAGAGAGAGAGAGAGAGAGAGAGAGAGGATATAGTTTAATAGAATCGAAGGTAAAATTTCTATTGAAAGGGTTAAGCGAAGCATCTTCAGATTAAGTAAAAAAACAAAAAAATTACGTTAAAAATTATTCTTCCATTTTATTCAAGAAGTAAACAAAACAAAAACAAAAATTTTTTTTTGGTGCGATTGTGTGTGTTTGCGTGTGTGTGCGTGTGTTCATGTTCCCTCATTTTTTCCTTTCCTCCCTAATTCACTATCCTCCCTCCCCACCCCTATGCATATTTTGACTCTTAGAAAGATTAACTAAATTTTATTTATTCTTATTCTTTTCAATCTTTTAATTTTAAAGTGCCAAATATTTTCGTAGAAAATTCTTTAAATTTTCTCTCTCTCTCTCTCTCTCTCTCTCTCTCTCTCTCTCTCTCTCTCTCTATATATATAATATATATATATATATATATATATATATATATATATATATATATATATATATATATATATATTTTAATAGGAAGGTCATTAGTTTACAATGAATTCTATTAAAATTAATATAAAACTTCATTTATAATATATTCTATCTTGTAAGAATAATGGTCAGATATATTGAGGAAAACATGAATAATTTAATATATATATATATTATATATATATATATATATATATATATATATATATATATATATATATATATATATATATCACTCAACTGTTTACAATGTCTTCCTTCTGAATTCCTGCCATAGGAAACAATGGGAAGTTGTAGTGACAGGCCCAGCAAGCATGCTATGCAAAAAGGAAGTTGTTTGAATTATCAAGGCTGCCGCTCTTCACATTTCTCTCTCAAAAGCCCCACTCCGGAAGTTCTTATTTCCCATGGGGTTAATTACCGAAATAACTATGAATTACACAGCCGGATAGAAGAGATGGTGTACTATTTATGGACAATTTTCGACCATTCGACCTTGTTTTTAAGTTGTTAGTTCAATCCCTATTTTATAGTAGTGAAAAAACACCATTACTCCCTAACACCCTTTTATATATATTATATATATATATATATATATATATATATATAGCTGGGTTGAAAAGATACAAAAGTTGTAGTGCAGATTTGAAACAACTTTATTTTGGTGCTCACTTCAGATACAAACTGAAATGTGTTAAAAGTAAGTTCTTCAAGATTTGTTTTCATACCCCAACTTTACCTTGAATCTTCTTATTTAAAAACAAAAATATATATATAGCCAGATATACAGTATAGCTTAAATATCCTTACATTCTTACATGCTAAACAACCTGCATAGTACAAAATCTCATAGAAAATCAGATTTTGTCTGTACTGAAGGTATTTCGATTCGAGAATGTTTGGTTTGTAGTATTGCACCATGTCGAGAAGTATGACCAATGACCCTACTAGAAACAGCGGAAACATCTTTGACATTTCTTTCAACATCGACCGAATGACACGGATACTTTTGGTAGGAGAATTTGTTGATTACTAACCAAAATATCATCACTAATATCATCAAGAAGAGGTGGGGGGTGATAGGAGTACTCCCCCAGTCTATCATTTCCATGTAGGAAGTGGCGTTGAGATTGACGTTTAGCTGCCTTTTATCAAAGCAGCGAACTTGCACATTGGTGGAGGATATTTTCTTTCTTGCTTGAAGAATTTGTTGACATGAAAATCTTCTTATTGTTTCCCGTTCATCTGCAACACCAGCTAGCAACAAGTTTTCTGGATGACAAAAATAGGAGTTGTTTAGGAGCACTGGAGAAATGATGTTCTGATCCTCAGGAGAAAGTTTTTGATATTGTGATACCATAAAGTGAAAATTCTTTGCACCATCTTGACAGAAGGGATGGGAGCGGATATAGAACCATATGGGGGCATAGAAGTTCAGTACGAATCGTACCAAACGCCTCAGATCATCAGATGCGGATTCTGTTGAAACGTACAATCGAAGCAGTCTGTTAGCTTTAGTTAGCCACCTTGTTGGCTTAAGTTAGCACCCGGCTGTGCAGTTTTCAAATACCGCATATTATTATGATCTGCATTTTGTACCCCTTGCTGAATTAATAAACAGATTTTTAGTAAATACAGCTGGTCAGAACTTAGATCTTTCGTAACTGTTTCAGGAACATCAACTACAGAGCCTGGAATTGGTTGAAAATTAATGATGGGTTTGGTCTGAGGATCAAATGAGAGCAGTTTGGTTATAGGTCCTTCATGTGATGATGGGCCAGTTGTCTTCCCATCAACAACACTAAATAACTTCCTGAGTGGCAGTTCATTAAAATGCAACATGCATATGAGCCATTGAAGTGGTCTTTTAAGATGTAACTCCAACAGTGTGATTATTCCATTCTTGTTACCCGTATTCACAGGAGTTCCATCGCAAATCACTGCTCTTAAAGTCTCTGTAGATCTTGTTCGTTCAATAATACCCAGAATTTCATTAAATACATCTGGAGATCTTCCTGAGTTAGGACTAACGTGATCGATGTAACATGCATCTGGAAATGACACTAGCACGTAATGTTCTTCTCTAACTTTTCTACGCACACCTCCAGTATCGACAAGTGTTTCATCTATTTTTCCATCGAAACCAATGCAGACCATACCTCTGTGTTGCAGCAAATGCTTCTCTGACTGTTTGTCTCTCCAGTATTTTCTTTGGCGTTGTAACTTACTTGGATCAACAACGTTTTTTGGTGACACAAGTCCGAGGTCCTTGAGGGCAGCATTAACTATGAGACATGCATCTCTATTGCTCACATTTGTCCTCTCTAATGCTTTACACAACTCAGGATACTGGTTTCTATTTTGAGGGTGACATTCTTCCATTTCTTCTGATTCTAAGGAAAATGATTCTTCTAGCACATCACTCTCACTGCCTGATAATTCAACTGAACTTACACATTTTTGCGTATCTTTGTGTCTCATCTTACTTTCAAATGTCAACCGTTTCCTTTTCCTTTCCTGAAGTTTCATGTTTTTCTCTGTTCTTTCCTTGTCCACATTTCCTATTATCATGCGTCTTGAAGTGTTTTGATCAAGCCAAAATTGCCATTCCAATACAGGGATTTTCTTTTCATTGGGACATTGACATTGATTACGTTCAACTATACCATTATGAACACACTTGCACGCGCTAATGTCGAAGAGACAAGAAAATGATTTTATTTTATCTTGATATTTTTGAGAAGATTGTTTATTTCTTGAATATTTCATCAAATCATTGACATTCACTATTAGTCTCTTCACTTTCACTATAACACTTTCAAATTCTATTGTTGGAATGCCTGCTTTATTGTATATGCCTTTAACTTCTGTTGCCACTAACTTTGCTAGATGAGTAACACTGGCATCTTTGTTGACTACTTGATGGAACTTGTAGGCTCTAAAAACATCCTCAGCCAGTGGTAGCTGATTTTCGACAAGTGGTTGTGGATAACCGAATATTGCATGCCTGTCTTTATGCCTTGTTGCACATGCCATGATACGTCTTGCAATAATAGTAATAAACACTGCACCCACAGGACTTATCTCAAACGTCGAATAGTCTGGATCTGAAATGAGACAAAAATAGCTCTCAATTAGTATTAAAACCAAATTTTGAAGAACAAAGCATATAAAATTCATAACTTAAGAACTTGAAATATACAAAGATTGGACTATTATCTAAAAGTTTTAGACACGGAATTTTGATATTTTAAGTTTTGTGCTCAGCGTTGTCAAATTTCCAAACCCATTTTTTTTTAATTTTAAAATGAAAAATTGCGGTAATTTTTTTTCTATTCAAGCGAAGTGAGTGAAATTTTCAGAGCTTATGTAGTCGGGGGAGATGCATATTTCTTACTTAGATAACTTCTTTGTATTTTTTATTAGTTTTGGATTTTTTCTTGAACCAAATTTAAAAACAAAAAAATTTTGGGAAATTTTTTAAAAATTTTCTTTAGAGTATACAAAAAAATTATCTAAGTAAAAAAGATGCATCTTGCCAAACTATATAAGCCTTGAAAATTTGATGTTGATAAGATGAGTAGAAAAAAAAATATATCAAAATATATCAGCCCCAAGCAAAAATAGCCGAAATACCCAAAAATTGGTGCCGGCCCTTAAAAAAATTAAAGTTGGGCCCCCTAAACATTGAGTAAATGCAAAATGATTTTTTGTCCCACTACAGGGAAGCCAAGGAGCACCAATTTGACCATGTTTGGTTATCCCACAAAAATTCAACCCAGCTTAATATATATATATATATATATATTCCCATTAGCTTTCTCATTTGCTATAATCTCCTCCTTCTGATATCTTCATGATGCATAGCATGCTCCGTAATCGTCCTCTAATAGCCTAAATGACCAATAGTGAAGAGAGGAGGAAGAGGAGAGAGAGAGAGAGAGAGAGAGAGAGAGAGAGAGAGAGAGAGAGAGAGAGAGAGAGAGAGAGAGAGAGAGAGGCAGGGAGATGGTTTGGTAGAACGATGGTAAAATGTCTGTTCAAAGAGTCAGAGAGAGGGAAGAGAGAGAGAGAGAGAGAGAGAGAGAGAGAGAGAGAGAGAGAGAGAGAGGCAGGGAGAAGGAGATCTTTCTTTATGGTAGTGAGCACTAATTCCGGGCTTGTTGGATTCCTTCCAACAGATTGTTTGGGATTTGTATGCAAGCATGGATCTAATCACCTCCTCTTCAGGTCATTAATATCAACGAGGTTATGTGAAAAGAGCTCCCATAGAGATAGTGATAGAAGAAAGAGAAGACAGAGATAGTGATAGAAGAAAGAGAAGGCAAAAAGAGAGAGAAAGAAGAGGAGTCAGAGTGAGAAAAAAAAAGATGGAGAAGAAAAATAAATATTTACAATAAGAAGAATGAGGTCAAAGGATTTGATGAAAAAAAAAGAAAAAAATTATATATAATATATATATATATATATATATATATATATATATATATATATATATATATATATATATATATATATATATATATATATATATATATATATATATATATATATATATATATATATATATATATATATATATATATATATATATATATATATATATATATATATATATATATATATATATATATATATATATATATATATATATATATATATATATATATATATATATATATATATATATCACGCCTTCTCAACATTTATACATCATGAAATTCTGGTGCAAGTTTTAACTGGCAACTTTATGGCAACTTTTAGACGATTTCTCGCCAAAATTTACATGCAAATAGAGGAAAAGGTACTAGATAGTGTAAAAAGAAGGAAACCTATTTATCTTTTTCTTTCTTTTTTTTTTTTTTTTTTTTTTTGTCCACTAAAAAGAAAAATTGGAGCAATTTCCATTTCTGGATTTCTTTAAAAAAAATTTTTTTAAACTTTAACAATTAATTAGGGCGCTTAATTCATATCTAGGCTTTGTGTAGTAAGAAATAAGAGTGTATGTGTGTGTGTGTGTGAGAAAGAGAGAGGTTTATAGTAGTGGAGAAAGAGAGAGAGAAAGAGAGAGGCTTATAGGGGTAGAGAAAGAGGAAGAAGAGAAAAAGATTTATTAGGTAAAAAAAGAAGAAGAAGAAGAAGAAGAAGAAGAAGAAGAAGAAGAAGAAGAAGAAGAAAAGAGAGAGAGAGAGAAACAGACAGACAGAGAGAAAAAAAAAAAAAAAAAAAAAAAAAAAAAAAAAAAAAAAAAAAAAAAGGGAAAAAGAAAGAGAGAAAAAGATAAATAAATAAATAAATAAATAGAGATGGATAGATTGATAGATAGATAGATATGATAGGTTGATAGATAGATAGATAGATAGATTGAGAGAGAGAGACGAACAGAGACAGAGACAGAGAGAGAGAGAGAGAGAGAGAGAGAGAGAGAGAGAGAGAGAGAGAGAGAGAGAGAGATTTGTTTTTTTGAGTGGCTTTTCTTCATTTATAAAATATCGAAATATTAACATTCTTTACTGCCGTTTCCTTTCTTTGTTTTCTGAATACTAATTTTTCACCGTTCTTTATTTTAGCGAAGTTTTATACGGTGTCATTCGCTAAAGTTATTTCTATTTAATATTTTAGCCATCTAATTTAATGGGGTACTTAAAGCGGATAATTGCCTATTGTATTTATTTATTACACGGGATATTTGATTATTATTTTTATTAAGTTTGAAACGCAATAAGTGTTCATTGTTGAACCATTCTTATAAAATTAAAAAAATTTGTAGGTTAAATTTGCGTTTATATTTTGCATTTGAAAGCTTTTTAAATTTCATTTATTAAATATTTGGGTTTGGGAAACTAGAATATTAAGACAGGCTATAAAAATGTATAATAATAATAATAATAATAATAATAATGATACTACAACTACTACTACTACTACTACTACTACTACTACTACTACTAATAATAATAATAATAATAATAATAATAATAATAATAAAAATACGGTCTGCAACGGCAAATTCAACTACTTCAACCCCATCACTCATGGGTCTGATGGTACGGGTGTCGTAAAGCACAACCCCACCACGCCTGTAGACATATATATATATATATATATATGTGTGTGTGTGCAGCATTTGTACCTTCAAAATTGTAGACCATTTACTACAATAACACCATCACGTTTTCAGTCATTGTAAAGAAACTCTGTTTGTTGCTATTGTGTCTCAAACAACAGACTGATCGATTTGAATATCGAAAGTTAATTGTTCGAATACTCATGATAATCCTAAGGAAGAAGTTCCAAGATATCTCTTGTTGAATAGGACAATGCCAATGAGGAATAAGCTTTAAAAAAAAATACTCAAAATATCTATAAAGGAAAATTAATTCATAATTACAAGTTATAAAAAAGTGTTAATAAACTATGAAAGATATTTGAAGAGTCTTCTTTCTAAAGACTTTCTAAAGAGTATCTCCTTCTTAGTATAAATATATATCTATACTGTGGTTATACCACAGTATAGGACAGTACTATATAAATAAATATATATATATATATATATATATATATATATATATATATATATATATATATATATATATATATATATATATATATATATATATATATATATATATTATATATAAAATTTAGGATAGGAAATGAAAAGTTAATAAAAACAAAGATGGTATATTTTGCAGAATTAACAGGAGATAAATTTGATACGATCCGAACCAAGAGTCAAGGTTGGTTTCTCCCAAATTTGCATAAGATTAACTTGTATTCAAAAGAGCATCTCTGTAAATGCGATATAAAAAAACAGATTTTAGTTACGAATGAGATTATGAACAACTTCTAAACGAAAGAACACAATAGAAGAATAACTTACACATGCAGATCTTAATAGAAAAGATTCTTCTTGTCTTGAGAAATATTTATTTTCTCACACGGGAACCAGTAGTAGTTAACCAGTCCCTCTTGTCTAGAAGTTTATTCATAAGTTCTCCACTGCAGTAGTGTCACGAATAATCTATTAAAAGAATGTACAATCGAACAGATTAAATATTCAAATGGATTTTATATCAAACGATATGTTTAATAATTTTGAATGAAATGTCTAAGAACTTTTTTGACAATTAAAGTTTAATAGAACTTTTCAGACTTGAAATCTATTCGAGAATTTTATTTAAGATAATCTTTCTTAAAGACAACAAAATTGAACTTTTCTTTGCGGATTCGAAATGAGAACTTGTCATTACGACTTCAAAATGGGAACTGAACTTTTAAAGAATAATGACTTTCGAATTTTACATTTAGTGCTGAAATTTTAGCTATATGATTTTAACATTTTTAGCCATATGAATTTTAATTCTTAAATCCTCCAGGGGGAGGGATGGCTCCAGCCCTTTTGGGTGGAGTCATTAAAAGAAAAAAGTAAATGATTTATACTTACATTTTTTTTATAAAAAATACTCACTACCCTGGAGAAATTTTACTTTTATTCAGATTCGGAGTCAGAGTCTTCTTCTCTGAAGTGCACTCTTGCAGTCACAGCTGCTTTCCAAATGGTCTGACAGTTCCCGAAGGAGTTCCCATTGAA
Organism: Armadillidium nasatum; assembly: GCA_009176605.1. Classification (NCBI taxonomy): domain Eukaryota; kingdom Metazoa; phylum Arthropoda; class Malacostraca; order Isopoda; family Armadillidiidae; genus Armadillidium; species Armadillidium nasatum. The sequence continues at coordinate 42,273 of SEYY01002511.1, forward strand.
TGACGGGATATTGAAGTGGTAGGCTGAGCAGATGTCCCAGGCATTGAGGATACAGCTGACGAAGGCATTGATCCGGTTGAAGTGGATGATGGTTGAGATGACCCACTGTGGGTTAAAGAAAGTTCCAGGGGATACAAAAGTTTGACAGGATATAGGCTGATTTGTCCTCCTGGTGTCTTCACGAAGACTGATCGAACTTTTCCATCATCTCCATACATCAATTTAGTGACGATTCCCATTTGCCAAAATGGTCTGTCTTTTACAGGACTGCGGATCAACACGACATCGTCGACCTTAACCAGATTATCCCATCTGGTTTGATATAAATCTCGACAGGTCTCTCGAAGGCTTAATAGATATTCCTCGTACCACCTTGTTCTAAAATCTTCAAATTTGTCAGAAGATTTTTTTAGGGCTTTAATCAAAGCATTTCGAGACGATGACGGAGACATCGCCATAAGATCAGAATTATCTTCTTTTCTTATTACCATACTTGTTTTGGAATGTGGTTTTAAAAAGCAATTTGGTGTGAGAGGTATCACATCATTAGAACTTGAAGTATAAGTCAGAGGACGAGAGTTTATAGCATCAGTTATTTCTGAGAGAGTTGTTATAAAGCTGAAATATTCGACAGAAGATCTTCCAATTGTCTTCAGTAGACAGCTTTTGACGACTTTAACCATTCTCTCTCTCTTATACTTCAAGTTCTAATGATGTGATACCTCTCACACCAAATTGCTTTTTAAAACCACATTCCAGAACCAGTATGGTAATAAGAAAAGAAGATAATTCTGATCTTATGGCGATGTCTCCTCATCGTCTCGAAATGCTTTGATTAAAGCCCTAAAAAAATCTTCTGACAAATTTGAAGAGTTTAGAACAAGGTGGTACGAGGAATATCTATTGAGCCTTCGAGAAACCTGTCGAGATTTATACAAAACCAGATGGGATAATCTGGTTAAGGTCGACGATGTCGTGCTGATCCGCAGTCCTGTAAAAGACAGACCATTTTGGCAAATGGGAATCGTCACTAAATTGATGTATGGAGATGATGGAAAAGTTCGATCAGTCTTCGTGAAGACACCAGGAGGACAAATCAGCTTGTATCCTGTCAAACTTTTGTAACCCCTAGAATATTTTTAACCCATAGTGAATCATCTCAACTATCACCTACTTCAACCGTATCAATACCTTCGGTAGCTGTATGTTCGACACCTGGAACATCTGCTTAGACTACCACCTCAATATCCCATCATTCAATGGGAACTCCTTCGGGAACAGTCAGACCGATTTGGAAAGCAGCTGTGGCTGCAAGAGAACTTCAGAAAAGAAGATTCTGACTCCGAATCAGAATAAAGTAAAAATTCTCAAAGGTCGTGAGTATTTTCATGAAAATGTAAATACAAATCGTATACTTTTTTCTTTTAATGACTCCATCCATAAGGGCTGGACCCATCCCTCCCCCCGGAGTATATAAAAATTATAAATATATGGCTATATGTTAAAATCATATAGCTAAAATTTCAGCATTAAATGTAAAATGAAAGTCACTATTCTTTAAAAAGTTCAGTTCCCATTTTGAAGTGTTAATGACAAGTTCTCATTTCGAATGCAAATTTTGTTCTTTAAGAAAGATTATCTTATAAAACTCTGATTTCAAGTTGAAAATTCTATTAAACTTTAATTGTCAAAAAAGTTCTTAGACATTTCATTCAAATTTTTAAACATATCGTTTGATATAAAATAATTTAATATTTAATCTGTTCGATTATATATTGTTTCACTAGATTATTACTGCAGTGGAGAATTTATGAATAAACTTCTAGACAGGAGGGACTGGTTAACTCTACTGGTTCCCGTGTGAGGAAATAAATATTTCTCAAGACAAGAAGAATCTTTTCTATTAAGATCTGTCTGTGTAAGTTATTCTTCTATTGTGTTATTTCGTTTAGAAGTTGTTCATAATCTCATTCGTAACTAAAATCTGTTTTTTTTTATATCGCATTTACAGAGATGCTCTTTTGAATACAAGTTAATCTTATGCAAATTTGGGAGAAACCAACCTTCACTCTTGGTTCGGATCGTATCAATTTATCTCCTATTAATTCTGCAAAATATACCATCTTTGTTTTTATTAACTTTTCATTTCATCCTAAATTAAAAATAATAATATATATATATATATAATTATAATATATATATTATATTATATATATATTATATTAATATATAATTTATATATATATATATTATTTATTTTATAATTGTACTCCTATACTGTGGTATAACCACAGTATAGATATATATTTATACTAAGAAGGAGATACTCTTTAGAAAGTCTTTAGAAAGAAGACTCTTCAAATATCTTTCATAGTTTATTAACACTTTTTTATAACTTGTAATTATGAATTAATTTTCCTTTATAGATATTTTGAGTATTTTTTTTTAAAGCTTATTCCTCATTGGCATTGTCCTATTCAACAAGAGATATCTTGGAACTTCTTCCTTAGGATTATCATGAGTATTCGAACAATTAACTTTCGATATTCAAATCGATCACTCTGTTGTTTGAGACACAATAGCAACAAACAGAGTTTCTTTACAATGACTGAAAACGTGATGGTGTTATTGTAGTAAATGGTCTACAATTTTGAAGGTACAAATGCTGCACACACACACATATATATATATATATATATATATGTCTACAGGCGTGGTGGGGTTGTGTGCTTTACGACACCCGTACCATCAGACCCATGAGTAATGGGATTGAAGTAGTTGAATTTGCCGTTGCAGACCGTATTTTTATTATTATTATTATTATTAATATTATTATTATTAGTAGTAGTAGTGTAGTAGTAGTAGTAGTATTGTAGTATCATTATTATATTATTATTATTATTACATTTATAGCCTGTCTTAATATTCTAGTTTCACAAACCCAAATATTTAATAAATGAAATTTAAAAAGCTTTCAAATGCAAAATATAAACGCTATAACCTACAATTTTTTTTTATTTTATAAGAATGGTTCAACAATGAACACTTATTGCGTTTCTAACTTAAAAAAATAATAATCAAATATCACGTGTAATAAATAAATACAATAGGCAATTATCCGCTTTAAGTACCCCATTAAATTAGATGGCTAAAATATTAAATAGAAATAACTTTAGCGAATGACACCGTATAAAACTTCGCTAAAATAAAGAACGGTGAAAAATTAGTATTCAGAAAACAAAGAAAGGAAACGGCAGTAAAGAATGTTAATATTTCGATATTTTATAAATGAAGGAAAGCCACTCAAAAAAACAAATCTCTCTCTCTCTCTCTCTCTCTCTCTCTCTCCTCTCTCTCTCTCTCTCTCTCTGTTCGTCTCTCTGTCTCTGTTGTCTCTCTGTCTCTCATCTATCTATCTATCTATCCATCTCTATATTCTATTTATTTATTTATTTATCTTTTTCTCTCTTTCTTTTTCACCTCTCTTTACTCCAATAAATCTCTCTATATTCCCTTTCTTTACACCAATCTCTCTCTGTCTGTCTGTTTCTCCCTCTCTCTTTTTCTTCTTCTTCTTCTTCTTCTTCTTCTTCTCTTCTTTTTCTTTTCTTTTTTTTTTTTTTTCCTTTTACTCCTCTCTTCTTCTCTCTTTTCCTCCTCTTTCTCTCTCTCTCTCTCTCTCCACTACTATAACCTCTCTCTTTCTCACACATACACACACAACACTCTTAATTTCTACTACAAAAGCCTAGATATGAATTAAGCGCCCTAATTAATTGTTAAAGTTAAAAAAATTTTTTTTAAAAAAAAAAGAAATGGAAATTGCTCCAATTTTTTTTTAGTGGCAAAAAAAAAAAAAAAAAAAAAAAAAGAAAGAAAAAGATAAATAGGTTTCCTTCTTTTTACACTATCTAGTACCTTTTCCTCTATTTGCATGTAAATTTTGGCGAGAAATCGTCTAAAAGTTGCCATAAAGTTGCCAGTTAAAACTTGCACCAGAATTTCATGATGTATAAATGTTGAGAAGGCGTGAAATATATATATATATATATATATATAATATATATATATATATATATATATATTATATATATATATATATATATATATATATATATATATATATATATATATATATATATATATATATATATATATATATATATATATATATATATATATATATATATAAATATATATATATATATAATATATTATATATAATAATATATATAATTGCCTATTCTTTTTATCATCAAATCCTGACCTCATTCTTCTTATTGTAAATATTTATTTTTCTTCTCCACCTTTTTTTTTCTCACTCTGACTCCACTTCTTTCTCTCTCTTTGTCTTCTCTTTCTTCTATCACTATCTCTGTCTTCTCTTTCTTCTATCACTATCTCTATGGGAGTTCTTTTCACATAACCTCGTTGACTCCTCTTCTTTCTCTCCCTATCTTCTCTTTCTTCTATCACTATCTCTATGGGAGTTCTTCTCACATAACCTCGTTGATATTAATGACCTGAAGAGGAGGTGATTAGATTCATGCTTGCATACAAATCCCAAACAATCTGTTGGAAGGAATCCAACAAGCCCGGAATTAGTGCTCACTACCATAAAGAAAGATCTCCTTCTCCCTACCTCTCTCTCTCTCTCTCTCTCTCTCTCTCTCTCTCTCTCTCTCTCTTTCCCTCTCTCTGACTCTTTGAACAGACATTTTACCATCGTTCTACCAAACCATCTCCCTGCCTCTCTCTCTCTCTCTCTCTCTCTCTCTCTCTCTCTCTCTCTCTCTCCTCTCTCCCTCTCCTCTCTCTCTCCCTCCTCTCTCTCCTATTGTCATTTAGCCTAGAGGACGATTACGGAGCATGCTATGCATCATGAAGATATCAGGAGGAGGAGATTATAGCAAATGAGAAAGCTACTGATATATATTATATATATATTTAACTGGGTGAATTTTGTGGGATAACCAAACATGGTCAAATTTGTGCTCCTTGGATTCCCTGTAGTGGGACAAAAAATCATTTTGCATTTACTCAATGTTTAGGGGCCAACTTTAATTTTTTTAAGGCCGGCACCAATTTTGGGTATTTCGCTATTTTTGCTTGGGCTGAATATTTATATATTTTTTTTCTACTCATCTTATCAACATCAAATTTTCAAGGCTATATAGTTGGCAAGATGCATTTTTTTACTTAGATAATTTTTTTATACTCTAAAAAAAATTTTAAAAAATTTTTTTTTTTTTTTTTTTTTTTAAATTTGGTCAAGAAAAAATCCAAAACTTTAAAAAAAAAAAGTTACTAAGTAAAAATATGCATCTCCCGACTACTAAGCTCTAAAATTTCACTCACTTGCTTGAAATAAAAAAATTACAATTTTTCATTTAAAATAAAAAAAATGGGTTTGGAAATTTGACAACGCTGAGCACAAAACTTAAAATATCAAAATTCCGTTCTAAAACTTTTAGATAAAGTCCAATCTTTGTATATTTCAAGTTCTTAATTATGAATTTTTATTCTTTGTTCTTCAAAATTGGTTTTAATACTAATGAGAGCTATTTTGTCCATTTCAGATCCAGACTATTCACGTTTGAGATAATCCTGTGGTTGTGATACTATATGCATGACGTTTTATGCTTGTGCACTTGCATATACGTCTGCAATATTCGTTATCCACAACCACTTGTCGAAAATCAGCTACCACTGGCTGAGGATGTTTTTAGAGCCTACAAGTTCACCATCAAGTAGTCAACAAAGATGCAGTGTTACACATCTAGCAAAGTAGTGGCAACAGAAGTTAAAGGCATATACATAAAGCAGGCATTCCAACAATGAATTTGAAAGTGTTATAGTGAAAGTGAAAGACTAATAGTGAATTCAATGATTGATAAATATTCAAGAAATAAACAATCTTCTCAAAAATATCAAGATAAAATAAAATCATTTTCTTGTCTCTTCGACATTAGCGCGTGCAAGGTGTTCATAATGGTATAGTTGAACGTAATCAATGTCAATGTCCCAATGAAAAGAAAATCCCTGTATTGGAATGGCAATTTTGGTTGATCAAAACACTTCAAGACGGATGTAATAGGAAATGTGGACAAGAAACAGAGAAAAACATGAAACTTCAGGAAAGGAAAAGGAAACGGTTGACATTTGAAAGTAAGATGAGACACAAAGATACGCAAAAATGTGTAAGTTCAGTTGAATTATCAGGCAGTGAGAGTGATGTGCTAGAAGAATCATTTTCCTTAGAATCAGAAAAATGGAAGAATGTCACCTCAAAATAGAAACAGTATCCTGGTTGTGTAAAGCATTAGAGAGGACAAATGTGAGCAATAGAGATGCATGTCTCATAGTAATGCTGCCCTCAAGGACCTCGACTGTGTCACCAAAAAACGTTGTTGATCCAAGTAAGTTACAACGCCAAAGAAAATACTGGAGAGACAAACAGTCAGAGAAGCATTTGCTGCAACACAGAGGTATGGTCTGCATTGGTTTCGATGGAAAAATAGATGAAACACTTGTCGATACTGGAGGTGTGCGTAGAAAAGTTAGAGAAGAACATTACGTGCTAGTGTCATTTCCAGATGCATGTTACATCGATCACGTTAGTCCTAACTCAGGAAGATCTCCAGATGTATTTATGAAATTCTGGGTATTATTGAACGAACAAATCTACAGAGACTTTAAGAGCAGTGATTGCGATGGAACTCCTGTGAATACGGTAACAAGAATGGAATAATCACCTTTGGAGTTACATCTTAAAAACCACTTCAATGGCTCATATGCATGTTGCATTTTAATGAACTGCCACTCAGGAAGTTATTTAGTGTTGTTGATGGGAAGACAACTGGCCCATCATCACATGAAGGACCTATAACCAAACTGCTCTCATTTGATCCTCAGACCAAACCCATCATTATTTTCAACCAGTTCCAGGCTCTGTATTGATGTTCCTGAAACAGTACGAAAGATCTAAGTTCTGACCAGCTGTATTTACTAAAAATCTGTTTATTAATTCACAAGGGGTACAAAATGCAGATCATAATAATATGCGGTATTTGAAAAATTGCACAGCCGGGTGCCTTAAGCCATGCAAGGTGGCTAACTAAAGCTAACAGACTGCTTCGATTGTACGTTTCAACAGAATCCGCATCTGATGATCTGAGGCGTTTGGTACGATCGTACTGAACTTCTATGCCCCCATATGGTTCTATATCCGCTCACATCCCTTCTGTCAAGATGGTGAAAAAATTTCACTTTATGGTACACATATCAAAAACTTTCTCCTAGGATCAGAACATCATTTCTCCAATGCTCCTAAACAACTCTATTTCTGTCATCCAGAAACTTGTTGCCAGCTGGGTTGCAGATGACGGCAAACAATAAGAAGATTTTATGTCAAAAACTCTTCAAGCAAAAAGAAAATATCCTCACCAATGTGCAAGTTCGCTGCTTTGATAAAAAGCAGCTAAACGTCAATCTCAACCCACTTCCTACATGGAATGATAGACTGTGGGAGTACTCCTATCACCCCCACCTCTTCTTGGATATTAGTGATGATATTTTGTAGTAATCAAAAATTCTCCTAAAAAGTTCCGTGTCATTCGGTAGATGTTGAAAGAATGTCAAAGATGTTTCGCTGTTTCTAGTAGGGTCATTGGTCATACTTCTCGACATGGAGCAATACTACAACCAAACATTATCGAATCGAAATACCTTCAGTACATACAAATCTGATTTTCTATGAGATTTTGTATATGCAGGTTGTTTAGCATGTAAGAATCTAAGGATATTTAAGCTATATGTATATCTGCTATATATATATTTGTTTTTAATAAGAAATTCAAGGTAAGTTGGGGTATGAAACAAATCTTGAAGAACTTACTTTTAACACATTCAGTTTGTTCTGAGTGAGCACCAAAATAGTTGTTTAAATCTGCACTACAACTTTTGTATCTTTCAACCAGCTTAATATATATAATTATTATATAATATATATAAAAGGTGTTAGGAGTAATGGTGTTTTTTCACTACTATAAAATAGGGATTGAACTAACAACTTAAAAACAAGGTCGAATGGTCGAAAATTGTCCATAAATAGTACACCATCTCTTCTATCCTGATGTTATTCATAGTCATATCAGTAGTTAACCCCATGGAAATAAGAACTTCCGGATGGGCTTTTGAGAGAGATGAAGAGCGCAGCCTTGATAACAACAACTTCCTTTTTGCATAGCAGCTTGCTGGGCCTGTCACTACAACTTCCATTGTTTCCTATGACATTAATTTTGTAAAATTGAGTGATTATTTATTTAAATAATATAATATAGATATAATATATATAATATATATTATAAATAATATTATTATATAACAAGGTCTATCATGTAATGTTATTAACAAATAGATTTTGAAAGAGTTTATATTTTTAAAGAATCATTAAACTAATACCTTACCTATTAAACATCACATATATATATATATATAGGTATATATATATATAATATATATAATATATATAGAAGAAGAGAGAGAGAGAGAGAAGGAGAGAGAGAAGAAAAATTTAAAGAATTTAACGAAAATATTTGGCACTTTAAAATTAAAAGATTGAAAAGAATAAGAATAAATAAATAGTTAATCTTTTTAAGAGTCAGAATATACATAGGGTGGGGAGGGAGATAGTGAATTAGAAAGGAAAAAATGAGGGAACATGAACCACGAATAATTTACTCACAACACTACACCACACACACACACACCCATCATATACACCTATCACACATCTTCTTTTCTCCGCTCCCACTATCACAACTTTCCGTCTTCCTCACTCTCTCTCTTCCTGGTCTCCTCCTCTCCTCTCCTTACTGCCAAACACTACACACAAATCGCACCGAGAGACAATAGGCAATCTTTTTTTTTTGCCCTCCTTGGCTCTGAGTCACACTTACAACAGGTAAGAACAACCTTTTTTATATGTAACTTTTTTGTTTTTTTTATCTCTCACACCCTCTGAAGATGCTCTTCTCGCTCAAAATCCCTCTTCTCAAGGGAGAGAAATGCTCCTTCTACACTTCGATTCCATTAACATCTCCGATAGTCTCTATCTCCTTTCTCTCTCCTCTCTCCTTTTCTCTCTCTACTGATATCAGCTACAATTTTACCATTGTTCCCTCTATTCTCACCGCGCTACCTACCTCTCTCTCTCTCTCATCTCGTACCATACACTATCCTCATCTCCCACCAGATCTACGGCTCTGGTCTAAACTGGCCTCTCAAAGCCAAGTTGGAATTACCTCAGTTCGTTCAACACAAGCATCCGCGTATTCTTGCGACAATACTTCATCTCTTCAAATCTATACATATATTATATATACTTACATTTATGAGTGTTATTTCCTATCAACCTAGTTATTACTATATAATATTTCACACCTCTAGACATTTAATGAGATAAATTTACAGTATATAATAATATACTTTATAACCATACTATACCCTTATATAGTAATGAATGATCTAGAAATGAAGTACGTTATTTTTATTTTCTCCCTTGATGTGGAGTCACTTGTCAGACATCGTTAACTTTGGAGTCTAGGATTATGACTTATTTGAGACTGAGTCATCACAGTCTAGGGTTCACTAAATCCTTTTAAGAGATGAAGAACTCATTTATACGCCTATGGAGTCGAGGAAGTAACTCGTTCTCCACGTGCAGTCTATGTGTATGAGTTGTTTCGTTCCTTTTTATATTTTCTATCAGTTGGGAATTTAAATATAAAACCCTTGTGTTTAAATCTGTATTTGTTTTTCATGCAATCTTGTGTTGCATTAAAATGCTTCTCACGAATTTTTATCTTTGGTGATCTGTTTTCACGCAAATTCCAAAGTTTCTTAGGGATACTTCTATCCTAGTTTTAGTTACCTTCTAATTCACACCCGAAATTCCTTGTGATTATGAAAATAGAGCAGTTGAGAATCATTATAAGTGATTTATTGGTATATAATCTCCGTATCAGATTATTTTTCACAACTTTTTTTACTTAATAATTTCATTATTGAAACATTAAGTTCAGCTGTCTCTATTTCATATGTATTTAATTATCTCTTCCTTATTTACTTTTTTAATATAATAATTAAATTAATTTAGCATTATTATATATCTTTTGCACAATAGGTTTTCTTTTCTCATCTCTTATTATTTCTTTCTTTAACACTTTCGTCACTAATTATTTATCCTTTAATTCATTTCCCCCTGTCGGAGTGTTTTAGCAATTGCATCTCTTTTTTGTCTTCCCTATTCCAAACTTGTCCTTTCTTCTATACTACTATTGCCTTACATCTAACTTTACCGATCCGCGACTCCTCTCTCAACTTCTCCTCTCACCTTACTAATCACTTACATCATAAATTTTCGTTCTTCTTCTAAATGCAAGTTGTATCACATTCTTGTCCTTCAAATATCATAATTTCCTTCTCTTTAGAGGTTTATCCACCAAAATCTCCAAACCAAACCATCAATTTTGCTAACCCTTAGCTTCTGAACAGTCCAAAAATACATAGTTAGATTATTACGATATAAAAAACTAATAATAATATTTACCATATTTTATGCACTTATATAGCGATGAATGAATATGAAACACAAACATATAAATTATGGACTAATAATATCGAATAAAAATAAAAGAGAAAATACAATTAAATGAATTATCTGCGAAGTAAAAGCACTCTAGTACGCTCTATCCTATTTTCGAGACTAACTCGCTACTCCCCCTAAAACTACTAGGACCATCATTTACTTAACCAAAAATTTTCTTTGCATACGGGAGTAGGAAACCACCATTATATGCATAAAGAGCTATTATTGACTGAGTACACAAAATCTTTGCCGGGCTATGGGTTACGGGAGTAATTCCTGATGACATAATGAGCCAAGTTCGATCCTATATGAGAATAATATAGTCCTAATTGATCCTTAACATTGCTGGGTCTTCGACAAGAAATATGGTGTTAGGTCGAAAAATAAAGCAGGCTCGAAATATTTAAAATACCAGAGAGAAGTGTTAGAGAAGAGCTTCCCTGCAGACTTGAAGAATAGTATGATCAGCAATAAAAGTAATCTTAGTTCCTTTTTATATCTAAAATGGACGCCTAATGAATGTAAGTATCTAGAACATGGTAATATATGTAGATATTATAACAATCAATTACACCACCCACAATTAACGATAATAGGTTAGATATAACAAAACAAATTATCAAGCAAACTTCGCAAGGGTCGGGCGGGGGTGCAGAAAGTAGAAGGCGAAGGAACATGTTCCCTCTCCATGAGCTTGAGCCATACCGGAATATAGATCTAAAAGTGGAAATTAGACAGACAAAAGTCTGGGTGACACACTCAGCCATTTAAGCAGAGGTGACGATGGTAGTCCTCAGAAAGATAACAAACGAGGGTAACAGGAAAGCCGACGAAGTCAAAAGTTCTAAAATCTTGGCAATTTATCAACCCATTCAAAATCCCAGAACAAGAAGCTTATAAGGAATAAAGAAGATATATACCTCCTATATAATAGATAAGAAATCATAGCAATAATTCTAAGAGGGAGAAAGGTAATTACATGAAATTTTAAGAATGAAGTTAAGATTGTTAAGAGAACAAGCCATTACATTCACTATCAACAGTCCACACCAAAAAAGATCACATGAAAATAAAACAGTCAAAAGATATCCCAAATCCTAAAACGACGATAACCACAAAAGCGCAATTCTCAGTATATCCTATTAACGCGGTCTAATAACTAACTTTAGTCGTTCAATCCACACAATCCATGCAAGGAACCAAAAACAACAACACAACTCAACCGACTAAATAAAATATTATATATCTATATTATATATATTATATATAAAATTAGTAATAAAGTATAGATATATAAATAATATCATAAAATAACAGTAAATATAGACATAATAGATAAAGATAAACACGATTTGTGATATACCCAAACTCAGAAATCATATTATGAGTTGTAAATTTAATATAGCCTTTTTTCTGTTGGAATCAATAAGATAAAATATTGAGAAACGTGTGCTAAATAATAAGATCAAAAATGCAAGAGTATCTGGATTGTGATCGTCGTAGTACAGGTTTGTCACGCACATAACAAGGCCATAGTGACCTAACTTGTTGAGGACGTGTGAGGATCATTGGTATAATCTATCTGGACAATAGTCCTCTCCTACTGGGAAATTAATGTGGGCATAAGGAGCGAGTAGAGTCACGAGATGTCGGTAACTTGTTTAAAAATAAACAAGTAAACGAAACATGAAGAAACAAAAAAAAAACCAAGGGAGTCTGGCAGAGCAAAATCGCAAGAAAATAAATTTAAATAATACATCACCATTAAACAGAAACAAAAGGTAACGAACTCTACTCTCCTTCTTCAAATACATAATCTAACTCCAATGCACCCATCTTCTCTCTTTCCTCTCACCCTCTCTCCGTCTACTCCACAATAGATATAGCCATAATGTTAGTAACATAAAAATAATTAGCCAACCACAATAAAAAATAGTTATAACAATAACAATAGGTAACAACAATAAAAATAATATCAACAACCAATAAAATAATAATTTAGCACATCATAAAAACAGCTGTTCACTAACAATAAAAATATAATTAGCCAACATAAATATATCTCTATTACCTCATCAAGCAATAAATAATAAAATAATCAGCAACCATAAAAATAATAATCACCAACCAACAATAAATAAGAATCACCCAACAACAAAGAAATAATATACATCAGCAGCGATTAAGAATATAAGATCCACAATAAACCAACATTAGCCATACAACAATCTATTTCGAAACAAGATTCATATGACTTAGTGTCAATTGATTGCAAAGTACAAGTGTCGAATAAGCAAAGAAAAAGTACGATTGTTCTTAATAAAAGTTTCACCTTTATGACCTCACAATAAAAATGAAATAAATAAATAAATAAAAAATTTAATCGATATTTTTGAGAAAAAAGAAAGCAGATTTTTTTTTATGAAAAAAAACCTTGATTTTTGATTTTTGATGAAAAAAATTTTTTTTCGTTTTTTTAAAAATTCAAAAATGAATAAAAAAAAGTGCTTTAATATTTGTAATATTTATCTGAGTTAATTTTATATTTGAAATTATCCGACCAGGCAGAACTGAAAGAGAAAAACTTCTGTTCTTTTGTTTAAAGTATTCTGTATGCCCAACCATTGTTTTTTTAGTTGGGCGTCATGTGCCTAGAGATCATAAGGTTTGGTATCCTAAAGCCTCCTTAAATAAAAGACTTGTATTTAGCCAAATTCTCTAAGAAAGTTTAATATTGATCGGATGAGTGCTAAATATGTTAGGTCAATTTTTTTATATAATTTTTTATTATGGATGTAGATTATTGACATTGACATCCAAAGGAGTGGATATGAAAATACAGAGGTCAAAATTTTGAATTTAATGTTTAACCCATTTTAATGACAAGTTATTTAAAAAAAATAAAAAAAAAAAAAAAAAAAAAAAAAAAAAAAAAAAAAAAAAAAAAAAAAGACAATACATTTTAACCATTAATTTTATTGTTCATTTCACAGTGTATTGTAATTGTACCGATATACAAATATTTGCTGAGGACAACTGCTGAGAGAACAATCTAGACAAAGCTGAGAAAATGAGATCAATTTTGAATATTTTCATTCATTTATCTTCCATAATCCAAGAGGATTAGCACCATGCTCTCTTCTTCTTCTTTTTTTTTTATTTATTAGAAAACAAAAAAAAAACAAAAAAAATTTTTTATCAGTTTTTATTTTTGGCTTTTTATTATAATACAATTATAATTATTATAATTCTCTTTTTTTTCTTTTTTTTATTAGAATAAAAAAAAAACTTTCATCAGATTTTATTTTTGTTTTTTTTTT
>SEYY01002513.1:0-7500 GCA_009176605.1 Armadillidium nasatum
GACTGAAGTAAAAGAGCTCATATAAACCACGGTCAAATTATCAATGGATGAGGAGATAGAGATGTTTCAAACTGTAGCGCGTTTTGAAAGTAGATACAAAACTTTAAATATGACTTAACCAAGGATTAATTATAACCTGATGTAATTTGTTGCTAAAGGTGGTGTTTAGAATGCTGAATACCTATGCACATTCTGATATGGAAGTAATGCTCTCGCTTTTATAGAATAACTTCGACGGTTTCATAACTGTTGAGTATGAGATTCAAGTGTGTTTACCAGCGTTTATTCAAAACTGAATAAAATTTGTATTGTTTCAACAGCCATATTTCCTCTTCAAGAAACGTTGAAATGAACAAAATGTGTATGAAGATATTCCTAGGTTGGTAGAATATTTCCTATTACAGACACGGGAAAAACTTCTACACTTATTGGTATTGCATATACTAAAAGTATAGAGAATGCGTCGGCTACACTTGTATCCATTTTAGATATATTACAATAGTGTGCAACACCTTAAATCAAGAGTCTGGAGTTTTCTCAACGAGATGATGACAAACACCAAATTAACATTCTTTGATAATATTCACCAATGAAGCAACAGTCACCAGTGACAGATAGATTTTTTCCATCTCCATTTTTTCCCACTAGTAAAATTTTACAAATTTATCATTGTAAAATAATAAAATTATTGAGCTCTTGCTCCACCCATCTATCACTCATGTTTACATTTAGGTGTTACCCGTAAGTTACGTAATTTCTGGAAGGGTGGAAGAGGGACTTTGATAATATCACGAAGTATTACAAATAGGTAGGGAGTCTCATTTCTCATTTCTAAAAAGGAAGATTATTTTAAAGCCAACATATACAGTATTAAAAGCGAGCAAGTCATATTTATCATCAACAAGTGTTCAAAGAGTGATTTTTTTTTTCAAAATTTTGCAACAAGTTGTACTAAAAGTTTTTAAAACTCTTGGTTTATTTTCACTTTTTGAAATTAAAGTAGGAAGCGTTAATGAGGGGGCATTGCATAACACTGAAGAAAAAATTAAATTTTTTTTTGTCTTTTGAATTAGGTTTGACATTGAATTATAGGTGATTTGTGTGAGCTGAGCACGAATTTTCACTCGGGTTTGCTCTATCAGTTTCTGATTTTGCTCAACACCCCCTCCTCTTTCAACGTATTCATTAAAAGTTTTTTTTTCTCAATACTTCCTCTGTCTATTTGCAGTTACACATATGGAATTAATTTATTATCTAGATGTATGTACCTGTTGTTATGGTACTGTTGTATTATGTCTATTTTTTTTATATGTAACACAATAAAAATATTTTCACTGGTATCATTTTTAACCCACGAGTGGATCATATGTGTTGACTTATAAATGGTTAAGTTTCTTCTAGGACAACAAGGAAGCTATGCTAAATATCCCTGCTTCCTTTGCTCATGAGATAGCAGAGCCAAGGCAGAACATTATTTCAAACAAATTTGGCCAGCACTAACTTTACTTAACTGTTGGAGAAACAATTTAATTAATCCAGCTTTAGTGAGCAGAGATAATAATCATATTTCCGCCTAGGCCTCATAAAACAATCTGTAAAAGTTTAAGATACGAACGGCGAGTCTTTTAAATACATAATTTCAAAATTACCAAGTTATGAAACAAGGCGGCCCACAAATAAGAACATTAATTAAAGACAATAATTTTCCTAATGTTATGAATGAAAGACCAAAAAAATGCCAGGCTCTCATTCGTGGACTTTGTAGAATACTTTTTATGGAATTATAGTCACATAACTATAAGATGAATTCGTAATAAAAACTTTTAGGTTTATATTATATTTATTTAATATATATATATATATATATATATATATATATATATAATATTATATATATATATATATATATATTATATATATATATATATATATATATATATATATATATATATATATATATATATATATATATATAATATATATATATATATATATATTATATTTATATATATATATATATATATATATATATATATATATATATATATATATATATATATATATTATATATATATATATATATATATATATATAATATATATATATATATATATATTATATATATATATATATATATATATATATATATATATATATATATATTATATTATATATTATATATAATATATATATATATATATATATATATATATATATATATATATATATATATATATATATATATATATATATATATATATATATTAAGTATTATATATATATATATATATATAATATATATATATATATATATATATATATATATATATATATATATATATATATATATATATATATATATATATATATATATATATATATATGTATATATATATATATATCCGGCTAAAAGGCTGATATTTTACGATTAGATCTCGTATATAGGTTTAGGGAATTAGAAGCCCATATACAATTCAAGTTTTTAATTAACCTTTATACTGTATATTGCAATTTTATATTTACGAAGGCATAATATTTTTCAAAACCTCTCCCCCTTTCCCTCTCCAAAGGTTATTTTGAGCCTTTAATTTTGTAAATCTAATCTCAATATATAGTTGGTTTATATATATATATATATATATATATATATATATATATATATATATATATATATATATAATATATATATATATATATATATATATATATATATATATATATATATATATATATATATATATATATTATATATATTATATATATATATAGGGTCTTAGATCAGTAAGAAGAATCTTGTGGATTAGAAGAGTTTAGGTAGTCGAACTATTTAGAATCGTCTGAATTAAAGGTAGGAAATAGATAAACAGCATAGCTGAATTTAGAAGTAGATCGGTAAGAGAGCCTAAGCATTATGGAAGAAAATATAGAGACACCAAAATAGTGACAGTATGACAAACAGAATAAGGTTTTATGTTATAGAGCCTGGACACATGGGTTTATATGAAGAACAGGAGGTGAGATTTAGAAGAAGGAAGGTGGTGTTCTTAAGAAAGACAATGTACTAAATGAATCCAAAAGTTTGGTGGCTCAACCAACTCTACCACCGGAGACCTCCAACTCTCAAGCGATGATAGGAGGGAAAATGGATAAGGAGTAACTTTTGGAAGACTCCCTTCTTGACTTTTCTGAAGGCTAAATTTGTTGATGCCATTTTAAAAAAGTTGTGTGTTTATGGGAAGGGGTAATTGAGAATGTAGTGCATGTGGTAAAGGAGTACATACTCTACAAACCTTTAGACACTTCTGAATGGTAAAGATATTCACGATGTATGGTAGGATACGTTGCTCCGAAAATGGAGAACAATTGAGGAGCGACACGTTCACACACCTTAACACCCCATGATGTCAATAGGGGTGATTAATTTCATCGCTTTGGAATGCACCTGCGTCTTCCCCTTATATATATATATATATATATATATATATATATATATATATATATATATATATATATATATATATATATATATATATATATATATATATATATATATATATAAACCTTTGTTTACTACGAACTTAATAATAACAAGTGTTTTGTTTAGAAGTACTGAATAAATGTTTAAACTATGAAGAATACTTTGACGAAGTGCTGTTTTCCTAAGAAAGGTTTATGCACATTTATTATTCTTAATGGCAATTGGCATTCTCAAACTTGCTTTAGAAAATGTTCATCGCGTTCATTCTCACAGTCCGTTTTGACTTAATTATTTTAATTGTTTTTTTTTAGAACTCTATTTTTCTTTTTTGTCTGTTGCAAGCATTATTACTATTCTTATCGTTATTTTTTTATTACTTCTTTTATATTTCTTCTGCTTTTAAATTTATTTTTGGTAAAAATATTTTTTTATTTTTTATTTTTTTAATTATTATCGTTATTGTTGCTACTCTGCTTGCAAGATTTATACTATAAAACTAATGAAAGGAATAACGACTACTGATTTTGTTCCTTTTACCACTACTTTTACGACCACTAAAATTGCTATCAATGCTACTACTAAAATAATAATAATAAAATTCTATAATATGCATAATAATAATAATAATAATAATAATAATAATAATAATAATAATAATAATAATAATAATAACAATAGTGATGATGATGATAATAATAATAATAATAATAATAATAATAATAACAATGATATATTTGCATGAAATAATAACTAATAAATCAAAACTGAAGTTTATGCCTAGCTTTCACCTTGAATTAATAATAGAGATATTAAAAGATGGTGGTGTCAGATTTAAATGAATTCTCAATTTATAATAAAAAATAGAATAAAAAAAATTAAAAAAAAAAAAAAATATTATATATATATATATATATATATATATATATATATATATATATATATATATATATATATATATATATATATATATATATATATATATATATATATATATATATATTAGAAAGTTAAAGACAATACTAAGGGTTTCCACATACTCACTTAATACACAGAGAACGTTTCACACTTTATCTCGGTCCGTCTTCTGCACAAACTAAATGTTACAAATTTATATTTTAATATGCAATCAAAATATAAATTTATTAACTATATCAACTGTCAGTAGGTGCATTCGAGGATGAACCAAGGGATTCACGGGCCGACGGCAAACACCCGGTGACTGGCCAGGCCTATCACGTATGCTGATTTTGATTTCACCTGCAGCAAGCATTTCGTTGGTGTAATTATTACGTATAAGTGGGAGGGGCTAAGAGCAAGAGAGAACTGCCCAAATTTCACTACTTCGGATCAGGACTAAAGTAATAAAAATATATTAATAATATTGATATTTAAATTATTTAAATAAAAACCAAGACTAAAATCGAAATTTAGCAGAACCATAAATAATTATGAAAAGGCTATACTGTTTTGAGAAAAAGGACTTCATCATTAAGTGAAAAGAACAATAGAAGAGGCTTGATCTATATCTTTTTCCTGGAAGAGTTTTCACCCTGTCAGTGGGACCAGCGTATTTTACCATCTGCTCTTAAAAGTCCCTCTCCTAGAGCGCTCTAAGAGATCAAATATTTCTGCCCTTTGGTTGCCAGTCCTTAAGTTTTATTTAAACTCCCAGGGAGGGTTTTGACCCTTTCAGTAGGACTAGCACCTTCTCCATCTAACCTCTAAACACTCTCTCAAAGAGCTCTCCAGAAGATCATGCTTCTCGGAGCTGTGGTTTCCCATGATGGTCCTGGAGTTGTTACAAGCAGAAAGCAGTAATTGTAGAAGTTTGATCATTTAATTAACTGAAATTAACATCAGATCTATAAATTAAAAAAGTAATCTTTTAAAATAAGAAAAAAATGAATACTGTGAAAGAAAAAATATGATAACTGAAAAACAAATCAAAAATAATTTATTGGTTTAAAAAATAAATTAATAAATAAATTATTTTTTTTATTTAAAAAAAACAGATGAACCTAATAACTTTGATTATTTATTTAAGCAACATATAAAAGGAGCTAAAAAAAAAACTTTATTAACGAATTAAATTCAGATAAATGAAAGTTTCCCTCGAAATTTCACCTGAAAAACAGAAACCTTTCAAATTTTTCAACAAAGGAACAAAATCCTTTTCTGCAGAGAGACTTAAAATAATAAAGTATTTGGAGAGGGCGATCACTAACGCATTTTAAAAAAAATCATTTAAAATGAATTCAAAAAAAGATTTATAACCAAATGAAATAAAAGAGCTGAAAAATAAAATTTTTATGTTGTATTGAAAAAAAGGGATAAAATCTTTTGTGTTGTAAATATTACGATGCTTTTAAAGTCTAAGATTATATATATTATATATATATATATATATATATATAATATATATATATATATATATATATATATATATATATATATTATATATATATATATATATATATATATATATATATATATATATATATATATATATATATATATATATATATATATATATATATAAATATATATATATATATATATATATATATATATTATATTATATATATATATATATATATATATATATATATATATATATATATATATATATATATATATATATATATATATATATATATATATATATATATATTTATATATAATATATATATATATATATATATATATATATATATATATATATATATATATATATATATATATATATATATATATATATATATATATATATATATATATATATATATATATATATATATATATATTATATATATATATATATTATTATATATATATATTATATATTATATATATATATATAATATATATATATATATATATATATATATATATATATATATATATATATATATATATATATATATATATATATATATATATATATATATATATATATATATATTATGATTATTGCCACTAGTATAAACCGTGGAATATTTTGTATACTCATATGACTGCTTGAAGATTCGAACTTGGGCCCAAAAGATGGAATGACATTGTGCTAACCACTACACTACTGATGGTTCAAAAGGAAATCGTCCAGAACTTCTACTGACATAGCACCTTAGTAAGAAAGCTCCGTAAGTGGTAACCCTACGCCCAAGTTGTGGACGGGGAGATCTTACGGAGCTTTCTTGCTAAGGCGCTATATCAGTAGAAGTTCTGGACGATATCCTTTTGAACCATCAGTGGTGTAGTGGTTAACACAATGGCATTCCGTCTTTGGGCCCAGGTTCGAATCCTCAAGCAGATATATATATATATATATATATATATATATATATATATATATATATATATATATATATATATATATATATATATATATATATATATATATATATATATGGAGTCATATTAGCGTTTTTTTTGTAGAAAGAAGTAATTGTAAATTTATATAGTTTTAATTGGATCATTATATTAAAATTAAAACTATAATAATACAATATTACGTAAACTGACTATAATTGTTTAAAAATTTCCAGTATTTTTTTGGAACATTTCTTCTTTTATATCTTTTAAAATTTAAAAAAAAAAAAAAAAACAACTTTATTTTATACTCTTCCTGAATTTCTACTCCCCTCTTTTGGTACCTTCTGATTGAAATTTTCTCCCCTCTTTTGGTACCTTCTGATTGAAATTTTCTTCCCTCTTTTTTGGTATGTTATGACTGAAATTTTCTCCCCTCTTTTTTCTGTATGTTCTGACCGAAATTTTCTCCCCTCTTTTGGTACGTTCTGACTGAAATTTTATCCTCTCTTTTGGTACGTTCTAATTGAAAAATTTCTCCCATCTTTTGGTACGTTCTGACTGAAATTTTATCCTCTCTTTTGATACGTTCTAATTGAAAAATTTCTCCCCTCTTTTGGTACGTTCTGACTGAAATTTTCTCCCCTCTTTTGGTACCTTCTGACTGAAATTTTCTCCCCTCTTTTTGTCACATTCTGATTAAAATTTTCTCC
>SEYY01002513.1:22500-30000 GCA_009176605.1 Armadillidium nasatum
GAATATAATTCAGTAATTAAACTATATATATATATATATATATATATATATATATATATATATATATATATATATATATATATATATATATATATATATATATATATATATATATAATATATATATATATACCGATACTTACCGATACCGATACTTTATCCATTCGTATACCAAAATTTTTATCCGATACCGATACTAAGAATTTCAAATTCACCGATACCGATACCCGATACCTGAAAATATACCGATACTTCACTCCATTCCTAATATATATATATATATATATATATATATATATATATATATATATATATATATATATATATATATATATATATATATATATATATATATATATATATATATATATATATATATATATATATATATATATTATTATTATTATTATTATTATTATTATTATTAAAATCACGCTTAACCTGCAAACTAAAAAATGTCACATTTTCTTGAATCTTTGTTGGAAAAGGGAACTTAAATTTCTTTTTCCTTAAATAATTTAATAGTTAGCCAAAGCTTGGGGTTGAGACTTAAATGAGAAACTTGGTCTCTATATATACGTCTCATCTTATTGACCATGTGATGTGACGCGTATCTAGAAATGCGCTGAAAACAACTCATTATTCTTTTTTTTTTATTCTTCGATTGGATTTACTGGAACAAGTCATACTACTTTTGTGTCTGTAAGTTTTGTACAAATTTAGTTAAAACTAAGAAGTTCCTTAAAGTGATAAATGTCAGGATTTGTGTAATTTGCTATCTTCGTTAACTTAATATTTGTTGCTTTATTGAGATTTTTTATCCCTTCGATTAAAACTAAATTTATTAAAGATTTTAGTAAATGTGTTGCGGTAAGTGAAACTTTTGCCCTTTCGAAATACAATATTGCCCGGTCATAAATTCGAAATTGCTGCACTTGCAATACTATACTTGAAAGCTTTCATTTGAACCAAACTAATCAAGCTTGAAACTATTGGAGGAGAAAATGACTTTACTTTCGACTTTGATGGAAGACGAAAGAAATTTCTTCAAGAACGAAGACAATAACTTTTTAACATCTAAATAAGGTACGTTTCCATTTACAGGTTTTTCTCCAAAGTTTTGGGCTGAATTTGATTCAGGCTTTAAATTTTTTTTTTTTTGAGTTCATTTAACATCATTATATGCAATTTCTTGATATTACTTAATTTTTCGTTACTTGCTATATTGGATGTTTCAAGCAAAGTCTTCCGAGCTCATATCTATCACCACCTCAATTCCAATATATATATATATATATATATATATATATATATATATATATATATATATATATATATATATATATATATATATATATATATATATATATATATATATATATATATATATATATATATATATATATATATATATATATAGGTAAAGGTGGAGATTGTTTCTGAGTTTTGATTGTTAAAAAATATCGAAAATCGAAAATATCGGAGAAGCCTATCGTAAACAAGAGAGTTGCCAGAGGTAGTATTACTATACACACAATTATTATTACTTACTTTTCTAGCAGAACCTAATTCGACTTATCATAACCTGAACTACCGAAATTGCCTAAAAAGAGGCCTAACCTACACAAGAATTTGCCGTAAAAGAGACCTAACGTACACAAGAACGTTTGCACGACATAGTAGCCTAAGGCTAAGTATAGGTATGAAAATATCGATTAATCAGAAATATCGACATAAAAAAATATCGATATAAAAAATATCGAAACAGAAACAATCTCCACCTAAGCCATATATATATATATATATATATATATATATATATATATATATATATATATATATATATATATATATATATATATATATATATATATATATATATATATATACTTTACTTTACTTTACTTTACTTTTTACTTTTTTTTTCTTTGGACCTTCCTCTTTGGAAGGGCTGCACCGCTTTCAGGAATTCCGCAACGGCCGCCGGCCGTCCCCAAAGGTCTCTCAGAGAGGAGAAATGATGGAATTGGCATCTCAGAAGGAGATGTTCTGTTGTCTCTGGTTCTTGCGTACATCTTTAGCATATTGAGGATAGTGTGTTTTGTATATTGAAACTATGTTTGTAGGTTAGGGTGGTGGCCTGACCTCAATCTGGATAGGGTAATTTGGGTTTTGCGTGGTAATGTGTTTTGTGTATTTGATATGTCGGGGGGGTTGTTCATTGAGTAGGTGATTTGGTTGGCGGGTGTCGAGATAGTTTTGTGTTAAGAAGGTGTGTATGTGCTTGTTTAGTGATATGTTGTTTGCAGTAGGTGGAATGGTTCTGAATATGTAACTGTAGTATTGGTCAGAGGAGGACGGGGATAATTTTAGACGGTGTCTTGTGTCGTCTTGTAGGGTATAGTGACGTGGGTGAGAAATGTCTTGAGTGTTGGCGTAGAATTGTGTTTCCTATCATTTCTAGGTGAACACGGATCGGGAGTATTTTTGTTTCTTTGTGTAAATGCTGAATTGGGGTGGTTCTGGAGCAACCTGTGATAATTCGAAGAGCGGGTTTTTTTTTTTATTTTATTTTTTTTAATTTTTTTTTGTATTTAAGGGTGAGGTGGAAGGGTACCAGGTTGGAGATGCGCAATTAAGTATTGGTCTGATGAACTATTTGTATGTTATGGTGAGGGTGGTTAGTTCGTTACTGAAGTTGTTTTGTGACAGTGTTCGTATGATGCTTAGTTTCCTGTTTGCAGTGTTGGTTAAGTTTTGAGAAGGTGAAATGTGTGTCATATGTGAGGCCTAGGATCTTTGGGGATTTATTTAGAGGAATGAGGGTATTATTTAGTTTTACGTAGGGGTGGAGGGAAGATTGGTGTCTATCGGTAGTAATAAGAGTGATTGAGGATTTTTCAAGGGAAGCTGTAATTCTGTTTGAATTTAGCTATGTTTCCAGTTGTTGGATGTATGATTGAGTGATTGTGGTGACTGTGGGTATGGAAGGGTTTTGTATCGTAATGGATATGTCGTCGGTATATGTTATTAGTTTTATTTCTAGAGTTTGTGGAGTGGGTAGGTCTTCTGTGTACAGATTAAATAGCAGAAGAGAGAGGATGGCTCCCAGTGGGACACCATTTCTTAGTTTTACTGTTTTTGAAAAATGGTTTTTGTTGGAGACTTGGGCTGTATGATCTGATAGGAAGTTGGAAATCCATTTTTATAATTGTTGAGTATAGGTGAGTGTAGGATTTTTTGTATGAGGTTATGTCTGGGGACTGTATCAAATACTTTGTTGATGTCGATGGCAACGAGTATGGTCCTGTGGATGGTTATTTGTTGAGGCCGTTTATTATGTTTTGAGAGATAGTGGTGAGAGCCGTGGTGGTTGAGTGGAATTTCTTGAATCCGTGTTGAAATTGTGGGGTTTGTATTAGTGGTTGAATTTTTGTATGTATGAGTTTTTCTAAGAGTTTGCATAGTGTGGATAGGAGGGAGATCGAGCGCGTTTTGGTCTTTCCTCGGTTTTAGTTTGGGGGTAATTCTTGCCTTCTTCCATATTGCAAGGATGAAGTTATATGTGTAAGATTTATTGTATATTTGGCTTAGGTAGTAGTAGCTACGGGTCCTAGGTGTTTTAGATGTAAGTTTAAGATGTTATCTGGGTCTGTAGCTGGGGAGTTTTTGATTGTTTTGATCCCCTGGGAAATGTCTTGATTAGAGAAGTGGGGGGGGGGTTGGATTGTGTTCTAAGTGTGTGTGTTTGTTGTCGGATTATTTTCCTATTGTTGTTATGTGTGCGTTTATAGGGAGGTGTTTGAGTAGTGCTGAACGAGAATGTTGCAGTGTTGTTTGGGTGAAGGAAGAGTGTTGTTTTCTTTTAAGGCTTCGTTTAGTGTTGGAGGGTTGTTTTGGGAGTTGTGTAGTCGTTTGATTACCTGCCATGTTCTTTTATCGTTGGGGTTTGTTAGGTTGATTTGTAGGTATTCTTTGAATTTGTTTTGTGATTTGAGATTAGTGCTGAGATTTGTGCATTTAGGTTGTTTAGTTGTATGGTGATGTCTGTTGTATGTGATCTATGTTGTCAGAGTTTGTTTCTTTCCTTTATGAGGTTGCAGATTTCTGGTGTAAGAGAGGGGTTGTAGTGTTTCTTGTTGCCTTTGGGTATGTATAAGCTGGATGCTTTGTGCATTATTTTGGTGAGGGAGTTGATGGTTGAATGTAGTGAATGTGAGTTGCTTATTGTTGGATTAAATGTGTTTCTATATGGTGTGTTAAGTTTGTCCAGTTTGCTTTTTTGTAGTTTGTGAATGTTGTTGTTTATTTGGGGTATATGAGTTTAGCAACTGTGTATGTGATTATTATGGGGATATGATCGGTTGTTAGATCTATTTCCGTTTTCCACATAAGGCTTGTATGGAGGGATGGTGATATGAATGTTATGTCGGGAGCTAATGGAGATTTATTGGATTATTGAGGTAGTCGGGTAGGTAGGATTTGTAGTTTTAAATGTTTAATATATATATATATATATATATATATTATATATATATATATATATATATATATATATATATATATATATATATATATATATATATATATATATATATATATATATATATATATATATATATATATATATAATTTGCCGACAATGCCTTGCTGTAAAGTTTACGACTGTAGCCTTTTTCCAAGTTTATATTCATTTTATGGAAAAAAAACTGCCATTTATTAAACATAATTGATACTTAATATCTTAATTAATTCATGCGTTCCCTTACTTGATTAATTAATTAATTATTCAAGCATTTATTTGTTTATGAAATTTCGTGGAAAGATTCCTCAAGTTTTATGATGATGATTATTATTATTATTATTATTATTATTATTATTATTATTATTATTATTATTATTATTATTATTATTATTATTATTATTATTATTATTATTATTATTATTATTATTATTATTATTATTATTATTATTATTATTATTATTATTATTTATTACTATTTCTTGAGAACGAATCAATTTTAATGTTTCGTTGGAATTTAATTTTTGGAAATTGGAGAACGAAATCGTTTTCAAAGTTATTGTTTACTAAGTTATCTATTTGGCGTTAGTATATGTATGAATAATTTTTGCAGTAAAAAAAACTTAAAATTCTAAGCGATAATGTAATGATAATAATAATAATAATAATAATAATAATAATAATAATAATAATAATAATAATAATAATAATAATAATAATAATAATAATAATAATAATAATAATAATAATAATAATAATAATAATAATAATAATAATAATAATAATAATAATAATAATAATAATAATAATAATAATAATAATAATAATAATAATAATAATTTAATAATATTTAATAAATAATTAATAATAATAATTAATAATAATAATAACTAATAATAGTGATAATATAAAAAAATAAAATAATAATAATAATAAAATTTAGTATTCTGATAATTATATTAATAAAATAATAATATTAATAATAACTTTCTTCAAGGTTTCCTTCATCCTTGTATTAAAAGGGTTCTTCTTTCTGAAATTTTTACACCCCTTTTATATTTCATTTCTTTACTAAATTATTTTTCCTCTCTTTTTCTAGGATATCAGCTGACCATTTTGCTTCTTGCTTCACTAAAAGTTTCTTTCTTTATTCATCTAAGCATTCAATTAATTTTTAATAAAAACTTCTCTTTAGTTAGCGAACTTTTTTTTTTTTCACTTACACTCTCAACTTCAACTTTTGTTAACTTCAATTTAAACTCTATGAATAATGTGAAATGGAGAGAGAAACTTTTTGAAAATCAATGTAGTTAAAATGCTTTAAGCCTTTTACGTGTTTTGAATTAGATGAATAGTATTAGAGTAAACGAGTTTTATGATCAATAGATCAAAGAGAGTAACATAGAATCACATCAAAAAAAAAATCCTTGTATAAAAATGAAAAAAAAGAAAGAACATAGGGCAAATAGTTTTAAAAAAAAATTTTTTTTTAAAAAAAATTTAAAAAAAAAAAAGATTTTTTTTTTTTTTTTTAAATTTAATAATTTATTTTTATTTTTCATTCATTAATATAGTTTTTGTTCTTAGGTATATGTTTTTCATTTCTGAATTTATATATGGTGATGTGGATAGAGGATCGGTTCAAATAGAAAGAGAATAAAGTAAATTTTAGATCATATGTTATAGGCTAAGAGCATAAAAAAGACACATAAGAAAAGACATGGTGACGTGGGCATGTAGTAAATAAATCTCAGTTAAAATAGTGGGCACATTCGGTAGTTTTAATGATAATACATTATCATTATTTTCTATATAATATGCAAAATACATCGTTAATTCTTTATATACTATTTAATCTTATCTTTTAACAAATGTTTTGTATTATTTTTCTTAATGAACTACGTTTGCATTTCAAATATTTTGTATTTACTTTCAACTTTATTGGTATAACAATAATAATGAATACATCATATATATATATAAATTAAATCAAGAATTTTAATTAAAATTGAATTAAAAAAAATTAAAGAAAACTAAATAATATGATCATTCGACCATAAGTAATTTTTTTCAGGTCAGTTTCATTTAAACTCTCTCGACGGATTCTTTAGACCATTTGAATTTCGTTTGTCATAACAGTAACTCGCACAGGCATACGTTGGCGTCCTCAAAGTTCAAAGAGATCTAAGAGATAGGCCTCGGAAGTTTCTCGAGGCAGATCTTTCAAGAAGCTTCTATATGTCATATTCATCACTGTTATTATTATTATTATTATTATTATTATTATTATTATTATTATTATTATTATTATTATTATTATGACATTTTTATTATTTTTATTATTTTTATATATATTATTATTATTATTTCATTACTTCTACTGGTTAATATTATTATTATTATTCTTATTTTTATTCTTATTATTATTTTTATTATTATTTTTAATTGTTATTATTATTATTATTATTATTATTATTATTATTATTATTATTATTATTATTATTATTATTATTATTATTATTATTATTATTATTATTATTATTATTATTATTATTATTATTAGAAGTAGTAGTAGTAGTAGTATCGTTATTATTAAATTTAGTGTTAGTAATAAAATAGCATATATTAATATTATATTTATGTAAATTAATTTGCACAAATACAACATTACTCACAAAAACACCTAGAAACACACACACACACATACCAAGTATTTATATATATATATATATATATATATATATATATATATATATATATATATATATATATATATATATATATATATATATAATATATAAATATATATATATATATATATATATATATATATATATATATATATAATATATATATATATATATATATATATATATATATATATATATATATATAATATATATATATATATATATATATATATATATATATATATATATATATATATATATATATATATATATATATATATATATATAT
>SEYY01002513.1:32500-35000 GCA_009176605.1 Armadillidium nasatum
TTTTTATATTGATTTGTTAACTTGGTCTATCCATATAATTTTCTATATTTTTTGTATTGCTAGATAATGATTATTTGTAATACCATCATGGAGACTCAAAAATGTTTACTATGATATTTACATAACATTTAACTTATTACATATCAAATCATCATATTAATTAATAGTTTCATTTCAAATATAATATATACATTTTTCAGGGATAATATATATATATATATATATATATATATATATATATATATATATATATATATATATATATATATATATATATATATATATATATATATATATATATATATATATATACATCTATCAAACTCTTCTGATGTATATTATGACTTAATCCTCATACATCAGTTTTCCTTCAATAAAAAATCTT
Organism: Armadillidium nasatum; assembly: GCA_009176605.1. Classification (NCBI taxonomy): domain Eukaryota; kingdom Metazoa; phylum Arthropoda; class Malacostraca; order Isopoda; family Armadillidiidae; genus Armadillidium; species Armadillidium nasatum. The sequence continues at coordinate 32,886 of SEYY01002513.1, forward strand.
TTTTTCTTGAATAATTTAAAAAGATTTTTACATCCCCTCTAATTCTCAATCCCGAGACAGGCTTAAGGTCTTTTACTACGCCTTTCTATAGCCTTTCTATAGCCATTTTCATCTTTTTATTTATTTTATTTTTTTTTTCCTTTTTTTTTTAGCTTCGTATTTTTTTTTTTTTTTTTTTTTTTTTTTTTTATCCAGTTCTTTTTTATTTCTCAAAAGAGTAAAGCTATGTTCAAGTAATTTTGGAATTGAAAAGAAGTTTTCTTTAACTAAATGACCTTTTTTCCATCCCACATTTGTAACGATGTAATTTTGCTTAATAGGAAGAGATTTAAAAGATTTGTTACTACTCCTTATTACATTAATAGGGAGAGAGCTGAGAGCTCGTTCATGAATACAAAGCTCTTTACTTTAAGTAGATTCTAGGTCATTTTGTGCTATAAAATTCTTAAGTAAATAAAAGTTTAGCTGACAAAATATTACTCGATTCAACGTCGCCTTAAGGTGACTTCGCAGAGTTGGGAAAAGAAAGTAATCCTTATTCCTTCCATAAATTATTTAACAAAATTTCTTCAAGCTAACTGTATATTGCCTAAATTTTAACGATATCTAAATATGCCGACAATGGGCAATGAAAATGTATTAAACTTATAGGAAAATTTAAAAAAAAAAAATTCAATAATAAAAAAGAAAATGTATTTAACATATACGAAAATTTAGAAAAAAAAAATTCAATAATAAAAAAAATAGAATTGTCCTGTAAGTAAAGTTACCATAATTTTAAAGATTTTCTATTTCTAATAAAGATCTAATACCATATTAAGAGCCCAGAACTTAAATTTCAGTTTGATTTTAATTGTTATTATAGATAAACCTACAAAATGATTCCAAGATGTAAAAATAATGAAATCGTACTAAATTAGGATCACTGAATAAGAATATAGCATTAAAATCAGCTGATTAGCTCTTGATTTAATATATATATATATAATATATATATTATATATTATATATATATATATATAATATATATATATATATATATATATATATATATATATATATAACCATGGCTCAAACGGTAGAGTGATTGACTCACGTGCTTGAGGGCGCCGGTTCGATCCCACTTGAGGATCCTAGGTATATATTACCTAGAAAAACTCCTCTCCTAGAATAGGGCAAAAAAAAAAAAAAAAACTTAATATACATATATATATATATATATATATATATATATATATATATATATATATATATATATATATATATATATATATATATATATATATATATATTATATATATATATATATATATATATATCACATCTCAAACAGGATTTCTACAATATCTGTTAAGGGGTGAGAAAATAATGATGCTTAAAATATGCTTTTTTCCCTACTTTGCAGATCTTAATGATTGTCACAATATACTAAGGATATTTTGTCGTGATTTTAAATATTAAATAAATATATTAATAGTTCAACAAAGAAAATATGAGACAGACAGTATAGAATAAAATTAAGGCAAAATAATTGCACATTCGCTTCATACGTTCAAAATACAATCCTCCCATATCGATACCCAGAGTGACACGATGAACTAAGGATTGGATAAAATCTACGCAAATCATCCTATGGTATGACCTGAAGACTTAACGTCACATCCTTTTGGGTATTGGTAACGTTAACAAAGAGGTGCCCCTTCAACGGTAACTTCAATTTTGGAAAAGGAAATAACCTTAATCGGTTAAATCTTGTGTTTAGGGATGATGATCAAACCCGCTTTTCTCTTTTAAAGCCAAATTTTGTAGGGTAATTTCCACCCAGTAAGCCTGCGAATTGTCATGAATGTAAGGAAATATTCGCTTGTAATGATAATGAATGCGGCACATATCTTAGGAACGACTTTTTTCTTGTCTAAATATTTTATTAAGATTTTGCTATTGTTTCCAAATTTATCTAATATAAAGATCATCAAAGGTTTCTTAAGGGAAAACTTTTCTATATTTGTCGTTAAGTGAATTATTCTTTTTTTTTCTTACAGCCATTGATTAAGACTATCCAGAAAAATAAAAGCAAAATCAAAGCTGTTTCAAATACTATTAACTTTAAACATA
>SEYY01002513.1:52500-57110 GCA_009176605.1 Armadillidium nasatum
TCAGTTATGCGATCTGCACATTACAAAGAGTTCTTTCAGAGAAAACTATGTTTAATTATCCTAAAGGATGTGAAAATGAACAAAATACTTAAAGCAGATAAACCAGTTTTGACGAACTTGCAAATGCGATGATAAATAATTAATCTTGTAGGCGGATCGCAATTTAATAATAAATTTAGCTCTGCGGAGGTTTTTTTTTTTCTGAGTCCCCTTTATCATTTTCATTTGCAGTTACAGATAGGAAAATACTTGGAATAAATATATTGATTCGTCTCAGTCTCTGGCTCCGGTTACGCCTTTACCTTAAAACCTTTATGCTCTAGACCCGACTCCACCCAAAACCTTCCAACTTCAACGATTTTTTAGCCCTAACTTATTCAGAAGCATCGGGTACAAAGAACAAGTAGAAAGATATATTGGTATTGCTATTACCATAATTTTTGTACTTATTTACAGTGAATTTCATTTGCATTATAACGGAAGCATTAAATTGTAATAAATTAGCAACACATGACCGAGAGAAGATGTATAAATTTTTGTTTTCCAATTTTAAATGAATAAGGAAAATATATTTACAAATAAAAATCTTGTTTGTTGATTCTTAAAACCTTTCCCTATCCTCAAGGTTCTCAATACTCAATCCAAAGTCTTTTATTGGTTTATTTCCAGGATGTAATTTATTTATTTATTTATTTATTTATATTTTTTTTATTTTTGAGCTTCCTCCAAGACAAATTGCTACGCCGGAGGAAAAATATCTTCCAAATTAATATAAACGAGTAAAGCATGAAATACTTTTTTAGGTTTAAACTTTGGTGCATTTTTTGTGATTTTTCCTTTGTGATAAAAATTATTGAAATATTCATTAGTCATTTATTATATATATATATATAATATATATATATATATATATATATATATTATATATATTATATATATAATATATATATATATATATATATATATATATATATATATATATATATATATATATATATATATATATATATATATATATATATATTATTATTATATTATATTTTAAAACTAATGAATGAATGTTCCTTCTGCCTACAATAATGATATTAAAGGCCATAACTCCGAAAGAGCTTTTATTAAACTGAATTGAAGAAATTTAAACAATGAAATTCATTATAATGAATTTAATGAACGAAAAAATAGACAAAAGAGAGAGAGAGCGTCATATATTCTTAATGAAATTTTGCATGAAATTTTAAACAGTGAAAAAACTGAACCTTATCATTATCGAATTAAAAATGTGTGGAGAAAATAAAGTATCCAAATTATCAGCTTGAAGTATAAATTTTTTTTTTTTATAATTTTTTTTTTTTTTAAGCAATTGTTTAAGGTTAGAAAATACAATATAAGCAAAAAAAACTTTTGAGTAAAAAGGATCCATAAAACATTTTTCAATTTAATGGTTACTAATCGTCTTGGTAACAAGCTAGTCTATCAATAAATTATAAATTAATCTATGCAGAAAACTTTGGTCTTTACAAACTATGAATTTTAGGAAACGTGTACACACACACGCACAACACACACACACACACACGCACGCACACACACAGCATATAATATATATAATATATATATATATATATATATATATATATATATATATATTATATATATATATATATATATATATATATATATATTATATATATATATATATATATATATATATATATTATATATATATATATATATTATATATATATATATATTATATATATTTATATTTATATTATATTTATATTTATATTTTACCAACGACTTATGAGGAAAGAATCTCTGGATTTATGTTCAGACGTTTTGAATGATATTAGACAAGTTTAGAAGCAATTTTTTTTATTTTTAAATTTATTTTGGTTTTTGCCCTTCAAGTCTACTTTTTTTCATTTTTATTTATATTTAGCGGTGACAGAGTCGGCGTTTGCCAGGTTAGGCCTAATCGCTGGCCGTTAACGTACATTTACCCTCCAAATCCAGATTAGGTTGAGTCGAGCTAATTTGCTAGATCTAGCAAACTAGTTCGACTTAACCCAACCTGGACTAAAAGTGTAAATCAACGTTAACAGCCAGCAAATATTACGGAATGGAATGGTATATAAATGTTCTAGATTCGTATATTTCAGACATTCGGTAGATCACGTATTGGAAGAATATAATATATATATATATATATATATATATATATATATATATATATATATATATATATATATATATATATATATATATATATATTATATAATATATATGTGTGTGTGTGTGTGTGTGTGTGATGTGTGCGCTCGCGCAGTGTTCTACAAATCCATTATTCCTTTGGTAGCTGACATTAATTACTGACTTATAATGTCAAAGTTTGATAAAATCTTCAGTTGCGTCGTAAAAGTATTCCTTTTCTCTTAAAAGGGGTCTTTACTCTTCATTATTCTGGAGAAGCTTTTAAGCTCTTAAGGAGTCGTAACTGAACTTTAAAGGCCATTTAAATCCTATACACTAAAAAGACTCGTAAAAAGAGTTCCTAAAGTTATCCATCTTATTTATACTATATTTTAACCAAAAAGAAAATTATATGATTATCAAGACTGAAAAGCGGAAGGGGGGGGGAGGCGAGAGAGGGGGCATCATCGCAAGTTATCAGGGTTGGAGGTTATCCAATCTTTGAATTTTTTGAACTTAAAGATAGTTTTTGCCTGCAATGAAGTTTTTAGTCTAAATCTCTATTCTGAGATCCTCTTTCAGAAGCATTTAAATGAAAACTAGCGAATCTATTTTCAAGGAAAGAAATGAATTCGGACCTTACCTAGAAGATACTCTCACTTTTTTCCAATAGTACAAAAGTATCAGTTTAGGAACGTGTTAAATAATTAGAAAGAAAAAGAAATTGGAACTATTTTCTTAAATGCAACAAACTAGTTCGACTTAACCTAACCTTGACTTAACGGCCAGCGAATAGGATTGGACTAACTTACAAATAAAAAATGATAAACGAAAAAATTAAGTAAAAACTAAACATTTAAAAAAAAAAGGTGTAAAACTACTTATCGTACATCAGAGTTGGTGCAAAGGTACTTATCATAAATCAAAGTTCCTGTAATGCTAAGAAACATGCCAAAAAAAAAAAAAAAAAAAAAAAAAAAAAAAAAAAAATCAAACGTACTTGCATCATAACCAAGGATCATTAATTCTAAAGAAATTTTTCTGTCAAGTTAGTTTTAGCCGTGTAGAAGGTTTCTCTCAAACCTGTTCTACGGAATTTTTTTAGGCTTTATTTTAAAACGATCAGTTATAATAAATGTTTAATTTCAATGTGATGTGTTTAGTGCTTTTTTTTAGCTTTTATGTTTAAAGCAAGTTGAATAGGTAGGAATACCAGTTTTTCAGATTATATAGAGACATTGAAATTTAAATAGTTATATTACAGTCTGTTTCTCTGTATTTTACCTAGTTATTAATATAAATTTTCTACCTAATATTTAAATATTTATTAACGAAGGTATTTCTATGCATGAATGCATATTTTTCGAATCATCTAAAAGTGCGAGTTTTATTTCCAAAATTAGCACACGTATCATCATTTCTATTTCCTTGACTCCAAAAAAGGTAATTCTGGTGAAACGTCTCTTGAAGATTAAGATGCACAGTCGTGAACAAAAGTTCGTTCCTATTAGGCTGGAAATAAATATTTATATAAAATGGAAATCATTTCATAAAAGCTCTATTTTGAATAAAAAGACAATAAAAACATTGAGAGGGGCTTAATTGAACTGTTTTTGGCTGAACCTGAAATGATCCCCATTTTATATAAATATTTATTTCCAGCCTAATAGGAACGAACTTTTGTTCACGACTGTACTTTAGTTATTATCTGAAAGAATAGAAAAAAAGGATAGGATTAGTCTTCAGTTTACTCTTTTAATTTACAACACTGTATACTTGTGATGAGAATTTGAAGACTGTAAGCTTTACAATATTTATTGTTAATTTTTAATTTTAAAAATGTCAGATTTATTGAATGTGACAGATTTACTTTTGTTGCTAAATTTTCTAAGGTTTATTTCACTTATCAGATTCTCACTTTACCCTCTTACTTACTTCTGTACCTAAGTTTTCTAGAGAAACTTTTGCACCCAATTAATTTTAACATTTCTTAACTAATTCTTATTTATAGCTATAGTTATAAGAAGAGAGTATGAAGTTTATATAAACATATCTATACTCATGTTGTACTTCTCTAATCTACAATCTTTGATGTTCGGAAGCTTAAAGTTTGTCCTTTCACCACTACTCCGTACTCTAGTAGCATAAGGAGAGTTATCTTCACAAGAATTTATTGTTTAGAGACAGGCTACAGTAGGCTAACTCAATGCAGTACCCCCTCATAATCCAATTACCTTCGTACTGTGCACTTTTATTTGTTCTCTCCACTTCTCATAATCTTCCTTACTTTTTGGCTGCTTCTAACAGTAATTATCTTAGGTTTTCCTCTTGTATGTATGTAATCAGTACCAAAATTATCTTTTTATATAATTATATATATATATATATATATATATATATATATATATATATATATA
>SEYY01002514.1:0-2500 GCA_009176605.1 Armadillidium nasatum
AATAATAATAATAACAATAATAATAATAATATTAATTGGAACTGAAAAAATAGAATTTTTTTTTGTTAATTACTTCCTCACAGTACGATGATTTCTTTCATTCATTCCAACGATAGAATATTGACTGTGATGAGATATTCGTTTAGTTCGGCCACGGTTTGTTTTGAATTTGGTTGCTTCACCAACTGGCAATTTTTTGATGTTTTAGTGTGCCTTTTTTAATGTATGAGGAACGTATAAGATTTCTGTGGTCCTTTCGTATAGTTAAATCTTTTTTTCTAAAAGATCTTTATTTTTTGATGTTAAATAGCCATAAAATATAGATATTTGGCTTTACTTTTCTACAAGCAGATTTTAATTTGTATTTTTAGACTTTCTTCGTTTAGTTTAAAAAATGATAACAATAATAAAATTATCTTTTAATTTCACTTAATTAACATTAATAACTATTGATTACGAATAATTAAATTAATATCATGTTTTGAATAAATCGATTCACTATTGAATTATGTTTATATTTTGGAAAGGATAAAATTTAAACATCTTTGCCAAGTTGTTTAATTTTGTCAACGTACATTGAAACATACTTATTTTTTATTTTTATATATCATTTCTTCAGAGTTATGTATTTATCATTATTATGTATTATCATTTTTATTATTATATTATATATATATATATATATAATATATATATATATAATATATATATATTATATATATATATAATATATATATACAACACACTTACAGTACGAGCAGTCCTATTTAAGAAGGCTTTATAAAATAGAAGAGAAAACCCTGGTGGACAAATCTAACAACTTTCTCAATGGACATTAAATTCAGTCCAAAATACATTAGATTAAGATAATCCCATAGAAGAGAGGTGAGACAATAGATTGAGGTGATAAGACCAAACAAATGTTCGTGCAAAAGCATTTCACCCCTTATGCAGTTGCAGAGCGTCGTGAAAGTTCATGGAATAAGACGTTGCTAGTTCAATCGAACATCTGCCCTTGTAGCATCTATAAAAAAGAGATAGATCAGCAACGTCGAGTCGCAAAGATAAAATGGTTAGTGGATTTAGAAAATAGAATCAGTTATAATACTCGGCTTCTACCTTATTTAAAGGATGAGTGGGACTCGGGTCCTCAAAATATAAGGACAGTACATCATACATTCCCATAAATGCAAATGAGAGAGCAGGTTCGAAACGATTAAGAGAATGTAGTGTCGAGTCATCGGCCTAAGAATGAATAGAGTTAGATGGGGAGCTGGTAAAGTTGTTAAGGAAAAGTAAGAATAAAGTTAGAGATAAAGTATAACTCTAAGAAACATCACAATTGACAGGAGTAGATGAAGAAGTCACATCATCGACAATAGCAGACATGGAACGATTTGGAAGAGACAAGACATGAGCATGCAAAGAGGAGGATGAAATTCAAAGAAAGAAAGCTTAAAGAATAACGACGCACAACATACATGAACACCACTATTGACAGGGAAGGATTGAGAGATCGATCCATCGACAATAGAAGATATAGAATGATTTTAATGAAGCTAGAAATGAGTAAGTAAGGTGGAGGATAAAACTTTAAGGAAAGAAAAAAAGGAAACTGAGAGAACATTACATATTAAATTGTTTCAAAGGCCTAAGACATGTTAGGCGACATCACCCAAGACTCTCAAAACTTCACAAAAGCAGATGGTTAAAATTAGAGAGATGAATGTCATGTAGGGTATAATGACGACTATACAGATAGAGATGTGATTAAATATGATCCAAGAAGTGAGAGTTGATAATTTGAAATATCTTGACGAAGTGCAAGTGAGAATTACTCGACGATAGCTAGAAAGTTCCGATCTCTTATCCTTTCATGGAATAGATTGGTCATATGTTCGCTTTAAGCACTGAAAAATGGTGGTAGTTTTATTATGCACAGAGAAAATATTTGAATGAGTTTTGTGAAATTTCGTTAACTGATATACGTAAATGCTCAAGCACGATATGCTAAGAATGGTGATTCATGTTCGAGGAGTAGAGGATCGAACACCTTTTAAGTTTAGTATATGTAATACTAGTGATTACATTCACACACCCCAACTAATGAGCAAGACAAAGCTTTCATCCAACCCATCACTACACCACCACTTATATAAATATATATATATATATATTATATATATATATATATATTATATATATATATATATATAATAATATATATATATATATATATATATATATATATATATATATATATTCTCATCTTTTCTCACAATCGTGTGGGTGGTGTCTACTGCAGACCACATCCATTTTCCAACTTTCATCCCCTCACTAATCTTTTCCACTCACTAATATCATCCGTCAACTGCACACCCTCCTCCCAGCTCATCCCTCTGTCCCTCAATAACTCCTTGACTCCACTTATCCAACCTCCCCTCGGTCTCCCTCTATCTCTTCCATCCTCCAGTTCTGATACAAATGCCTTTTTGCCTGT
>SEYY01002514.1:7500-10000 GCA_009176605.1 Armadillidium nasatum
AATCTCATTTGATCCAAAATATTAGTATAAATAAACTGTTAACCAAGGTTAGATCCAAACCTGCATTGTTTATTAGTATATCAATTTTAGGTTGAGTTTCTTTTAGATCTTCAGCGCATTTTCTTATAGACTGAAGATCGGTTAAATCAACTTCATAAACATCTACAGGTGAATTCGTCTCTTTCTGAATTTCTTCTGCAGCTACATTTCCTTTTACCACATTTCTACAGAGTATCACAACTTTTCCACCTGCAATCCAAACATCCAAAAATAGTTTTCCCCATAATTATTATTATTATTATTATTATTATTATTATTATTATTATTATTATTATTATTATTATTATTATTATTATTATTATTATTATTATTATTATTACCTCTTTTAGCTAATTCTCTTGCTGTTTCTTTCCCAATACCCGTATTTCCTCCTGTAATAACAATTGTTTTCCCGTCAATACGGGCTTTACCTTTGTACATTGGTCTACGGACATACCATCGTAATATAAGTAAACAGCATATTACGATTACTGAAATTATATATATATATATATATATATATATATATATATATATATATATATATATATATATATATATATATATATATATATATATATATATATAATATATATATATATATATATATATATATATATAGTAGCAATTATTATGCAATTGAATTTTAGATAACATAGTATTGTTATGAGAAAATTACTAAATTACCTGTTCAATTAAATACTTTTATCGTTTTTTTCTTTTTATTTTTATTTTTATTTTTATATTTGTTTTTTATTTTTATTATTATTTTTACGACGTGGTTATGACGATTAATCGATTAAAATAATATAAAGTTTCGGAAATAGTTGCCCGACAACGTTAGTGGTCAGTCTGATAATCTTGTTAAGAAAAGAAAGGGAATCACATTATCGTTTTGATTTAATTTATTAAATTATTTTTAATTGAATAAAAAATAAATAACATGAAAATTAAATTCATAAAGTTGAGATTTGAATTTTATACTTACATAGGAAGCCAATTATAATGACAGGGATTCCCCAAGCTATCCAGTCATTATCATCAGAATCCGCCATTTTAATTTAAAGAAAAAAAAAATAATTTACTTAAGTGTAGTATAGGTCCTCAATTCTGCAATAAAATAAATAAATAAATAAATAAATAAATAAATAAATTAATAAATAAATAAATAAATTAACTAATTAAAAAACTGTAAGAGTTAAATTGATTTGTTAGTTTGATTTGATAAATTAGTTATTACTCTTTAAATTCAACTACAAATAAAATGTCGCTAAGATGGGGACTTTTGGAGCAATTAAACTCTAATTTCTCCCTCTCGTATTTTTCTAACTAAATTGTTTTCAATACCTCAAAAATTTATTTCAATCATATATCTATATGGCATAAGAATTCACACACCTACATCATCTCTTTCGAAAGCACAAAACTCAAACCATAGTCTGTCCTTAAATTGGTATCTCCTTTTGTGATGCAGGATCTGTCTTGGAGTATTACATTTCCTCTCACAAAAGAAACTTACATGAGAATGCCTTCAGAATATCTTTACAAACTTCCATTTATTTTAATAATGGGGAGTGTAACAAATACATAGGGAGATATAAACCATACACGCAGCTTTCCAACTACTGTTAAGTACACTCTCCAGTCTCTTTCTACTTGTCAAATTCGGTACGTCATTCTCCTTATCAGTTATTACAAAGCACATTTCTTTTCTGAAATCTCTTGTTGTATAACTTCCTCTTCGAGTTGAATTCGTGTGCAACGTCTTTATACATAGTCTTATTATTTCTCATTCCAATTCTTTGATCTTTGACTTCAACACCTACGATCATTTTTACACGTATCCAACTGGAAAAATCTTATACTTTCACCTCTTTATTCAATTAGGCTAAATTTACATACCGTGTATTAGAGCATGTCGGTTTTCAGTCTGGTTCAGGAATTTATATTTCATTAATGAATATATATATATATATATATATATATATATATATATATATATATATATATATATATATATATATATATATATATATATATATATATCTAAGTTTTTCATGTCAGTGGAACCAGCATTTTCCCCATCTGCTTGAATAAGTTCTCCCAGAGCCCTCCAAAAGATCAAGTTCTTCGGATCGCCGGTCCCCATGCCGGTCCATGAATTTATAGACTCTCAGGTAGGGTTTTCACCCTTTCAGTAGGACCAGATCGTTCTCAAACCAACCTCCAAAACTCTCTCCCAGGGGTCTTCAAAAGATTGCGCTTCTCCGAGCAATGGTTCCCAATGCTGGTTCTGGAGTATTATATAATATATATATATATATATATATATATATATATATATATATATATATATATATATATATATATATATATATATATATATATATATATATATATATATATATTAATTATATATATATTATTATTAAAAAAAAAAAAACTTGTGTTAATGGATTAA
>SEYY01002514.1:15000-20000 GCA_009176605.1 Armadillidium nasatum
TATATATATATATATATATATATATATATATATATATATATATATATATATATATATATATATATATATATATATATATATATATATATATATATATATATATATATATATATATATATATATATATATATATATATATATATATATATATATATATATATATATATATATATATATATATATATATATATATATAATGCCACTATCACTTACGAGCAGTCCTATTTAAGAAGGCTTTATAAAATAGAAGTGCAAGTCCTGGTGGACCATATCTAAAACTTTCTCAAGGAAGATTAAATTCAGCCCAAAATACATTAGATTAAGATAATCCCATAGAAGAGAGGGGACGCAATAGATTGTGGTGTCACACCGAGCAAATATTCGTGCAAAAGCATTTCACCCCTTGTGCAGTTGCAGAGTGTCGTGAAAGTTCATGGAATACGACATTGTCAGTTCAATCGAACATCTGCCTTTGTAGCATCTGTAGAAAAGCGATAGATCAGCAATATCTTGTCGCAAAGATAAAAGGGTTAATAGATTTAGAAAGTAGAAACAGTTTATAATAAATTGGCTTCTACCTTATTTAAAAGATGAGTGGGAGTCGGGTCCTCAAAATATAAGGACAGTACATCATACATTCTCATAAATGCAAATGAGAGAGCAGGTTCGAAACGATGAAGAGAATGTAATGTCGAGTCATCGGCCTAAGAATGAATAGAGTTAGATGGGGAGCTGGTAAAGTTGTTAAGGAAAAGTAGGAATAAGGATGGATATAAAGTATAACTCTAAGAAACATCACAACTGACAGGAAAGGATGAATAAGCCACATCATCGACAATAGCAGACATGGAACGATTTTTCAAGAGACAAGGCATGAGTAAGCAAAGAGGAAGATGAAATAAAAAAATAAGAAATCTTAGAGAACAACGACACACAACATACATGAACACCACTATTGACAGGGAAGGATTGAGAAATCGATCTATTCACAATAGAAGGTATAGAATGATTTGAAAGAAACTAGAAATGAGTAAGTAAAGTGGAGGATAAAACTTTAAGGAAAGAAAGAAGGAAACTGAGAGAACATCACATATAATATTATATCAAAGGCCTTATATATGTTAGGCACCACCACACAAGACTCTCAAAACTTCGGAAGAGCAAATGGTTAAAATTAGAGAGATGAATGTCAATTAGGATATAATGGCGACTATTCAGATAGAGATGTAATTAAATATGATCCAAGAAGTGTGAGTTGATAGTTTGAAATATCTTAGACGGGGTGCAAGTAAGAGTTACTCGACGATAGCTAGAAAGTTCCGATCTCTTATCCTTTTATGGAATAGATTGGTAATGTGTCCGCTTCAAGCACTGAGAAATGGTGATATTCTTATTATTCGCAGAGAAAATATTTGAACAAGTTTTGCGAGACTTCACTAACTGATATACCGTAAATTCTCAAGCACCCGATAAGCCAAGAATGTTGGTTCATGTTATGGAGTAGGGGATCGAACACCTTTTAAGTTAGGTATTTGTAATAACAGTGATTATATTCACACACTCCAACTACTGAGCAAGACAAAGCTTTAATCCAACCTATACTACCACCCATTTATATATATATATATATATATATATATATATATATATATATATATATATATATATATATATATATATATATATATATATATATATATATATATATATATATATATATATATATATATATATATATATATATATATATATATATATATATATATATTATATATAGTTTACTATTTTAGAAATATAAAATGCTAAAAGAAAGAAAACTTATTTTAAATAGGTAACTATTTCATTTTTTCCCTTTAAAACCTTCCTCCCTGCTTTATTTGGCTATATATATATATATATATATATATATATATATATATATATATATATATATATATATATATATATATATATATATATATATATATATATATATATATATATATATATATATATATATATATATATATATATATATATATATAATATATAGGGATAGACAAAATAATATGAATACGGGATTAATTAAATATTTCGCATTTAATGCGCAATTTACGAGTTAGAATTTCTAGGTTATATATCACTGTATCCCTTTGTAACAGTTGTAAAAACGGAATGATGAAATGTGTGACCTGGCTGTAAGACTTGGTTAACCAAAACAGGTGAGTTGATTAACGCGTCAAGAGTGGCAGTATCGTCGGTGACGAAAGCCTAATCTAAACATGGTTAAATATCATCGAAGAAAAGGGATAGTTGGTGTAAGTCAAAGTTAACTTAGAGGAATTGTCGAACATTAAAACGGATTGTGACCAAACAACATAGGCAATTGTGGCAGTAGAACTCAACCTCCACTGCTTAGATAAGAAAAGTACGGAGAGAGCGGCACAAATTTAACGTTCATGGAATGGCTATAATTTCGAAAACTTTTACAATCAAAGCCAACACTAATTGCTGAAAATCCTGAACAATTGATGAGTTGGAAAAAGTATTATATTTCTATGAATCATCGTTTACATTGCTGAAAACGAATGGCCGGGTTTGTGTTTGGAAAATCCCCAAAAGAAACCCAGGATACGGACACCTGTTTCCGACAGTCAAGCATGGAGGGCGGTTATTCTGTTATGATATGGGCTGCCATATCGTGGTATTCAGCTGAATCTATTATTTCCATCAATAATTCCTAGACATCTTTGACAATGATGTTCTTACTATGACCAGCATATAACTGCCGCCATTTTACAAGATGATAATACATCTATACACTTAGCCATAATGGTTCAGTGTTTTCTCTAGAATTTTATGAAACATCTAACCTGAGAATGAGATTCAGACTTTCATCTCCGACATCATTAAATCAAAATGCTGATGCTTTGGAACAGAAAATCAACATTCCGTTGGAAACTATTCAAACATTCTAAGAATCTATTCCGCTAAGAATTTGATTTGTCCTAAATGCAAATGGTGACCCAACCCTTTCTTAAAATAAATATTGTGAATATGTTTGATGTTCATATTGTACATCCTTTTAGTGTATATATATATATATATATATATATATATATATATATATATATATATATATATATATATATATATATATATATATATATATATATATTATATATATATATATATATATATATATATATATAATATATATATATATATATATATATATATATATATATATATATATATATATATATATATATATATATATATATATATATATATATATACTGAAAACATGGTAAGGGTAATTAAGCCAAGTCATTGATATTATAATGTAGCTACTCAAGTTTATTACAACAGTAAAAGGAAAAGATTGTTATTTAACATAATCAATATTAAAAGTTTGTAGACACTTTTAAGTCTACTAATCGCATTTCAAAGCTTTTATAACAACAGTTTGCAATATTATAATAATTTAATAGCTTTAAATATTAGCTATATTTTGACTGATAAATTAGGAATAAAAATGTTTTACAAATTTGTTCCCGAACTTGATTTAATAGAAACTTGATAAATAGAAATTTAAAAAAAAATTTTTTTATTAGAAAATTAGGATATTTTTTAATTATATTTTTTAATTTGACTTTGGATTTATTTAAATTTAGATTCCTGTTTATCTTAAGTAAAGGAGAAATTGAGGGTGAAAAAAGTACAATATATATATATATATATATATATATATATATATATATATATATATATATATATATATATATATATATATATATATATATATATATATATATATATATATATATATATATATATATATATATATATATATATATATATATATATATATATATATATATATATATATATATATATATATATATATATATATATATATATATATATATATATATATATATATATATATATATATATATATATATATATATATATATATATATATATTATATATATATATATAGTTCCTTCTCTTCTTCGCTCTGATGGTTCTCTTGCCAACACTCCAACTGAAATGGTTAATATCTTCTGCCTCCTGTTCTCCTCTATTTCAACCCTGAAAGACTCCAGCAATCCGTCTCCTTCCATGGGCTTCTGAAATCTACGAACGTTAGGAAGTCAAGCGGCCCCAATGGAATTTCTTTTCAAGTTTTAAGGGAGTGTGCTTCTGAGCTGGCTCCGTAACTTATTAAACTTTTCTCTCTATGCCTCAGTACTAGTACTTTCTCTCAGTGTTGGAAGCTCGCATTAGTCCAACCTATTCCGAAGAAAGGTAGCCGCTCTGATTCTTCTAACTATCGTCCTATAATTCTCACCCTTTTCAACTCTCATTTCTTAGATCATCTGGAATCCCATTCCATTCTTTCGGAGCATCGTATTGCTTTCGACGTTCGAGGTCTACTGGTGATATACTTTCCTATCTTACAGATTTATGGTCTTCTAACCTTAGAAGACTTGGGGAGACTAGTGTTTTGGCTAAGGCATTTGACCGGGCATGGCATGTGTCTCTGCTTTCCAAGTTTCCCTCCTTTGGGTTTCATCCTTCTCTTTGCTTACTTATGTCTAGCTTTCTTTCTAATCGTTTGATATCTAATGTTGTTGATGGGGAAACTTCTTCATTTCCTGTCAATATTGATGTTTCTCAGGATTCTATCTTGTCTCCTACTCTACTGATCTTCTCAGCTGCTCATCTAACCCTATCCATTCATATGCCAATGGCTGGACCCTCCATTCTTCAACTCATTTAAAAACCATTACCTTTTTTTCATCTAGAGTTGCCTCTCATCTTCAATCATTCCGATTCCATACTTGCTGATCTAAATAGAATATCAAACTGGGGATGCCTCAGTCTTGTGAAACTCAACTTCTTTCAAAGACCTCTTAAATTTTTCTATTTCTTTCGATGGTTCTCCTGTCTTTCCTGTTGACAGTATGAACATCCTTGGATTTCACATAAACAAAAAAAATGTCTTGGAAGC
>SEYY01002514.1:35000-40000 GCA_009176605.1 Armadillidium nasatum
TATTATTATTATTATTATTAGGTACAGTATTATTATTATGGCTATTATTATTATTATTATTATTGTTTATTATTATTATTATTATTATTATTATTATTATTATTATTATTATTATTATTATTATTATTATTATTATTATTATTATTATTATTATTATTATTATTATTATTTTATCAATATTATTGTTTTTAACATTATTATTATTATTATTATTATTATTATTAATTTATCAATATTATTGTTTTTAACATTATTATTATTATTATTATTATTATTATTATTATTATTATTATTATTATTATTATCACCATCATCATAATTATTACTTTAATTATAAGAATGGTTGTTAGACCAGAGGGGCAATACTGTAAACTATATAAACAGTCATTATTTATCTTTAACAAACAAGACAACCAGAATCGTAAGTTTCATTAAAAGTAACAGATATTAATTATAGGGTTTATTCTTTATTGAACTATGGATGAATTTGAACAAAAACATCATAAAGATTTATATATATAATAAATACTAAACTAAGTTAATTGTATTAACAAGAATTAATGGTTAATGGTATTAACAATGCAGACGCAGCAGATGTAGAGTAACAAGGTTCAGGATAAAAGGGATGTTTAAATATGGAGATGACAAAATATTATCATTATTAACATTATATATGTATAGATGGAGTGTATGTCTTGGGGTAGAACACCCAGTGGTCATTTGGATATTTTACGGTGGGCTGAAGAACCCTTTGTACTTCAGTGTTCAGTGGTTCGTATTTTTCTAGCCAAATTCGCCGAGATAGTAAATACATTGTACTTTCGACACTACATAGGAGTGTTCGCAGGCTTGTCTGGTAGGTACTTCTTTCTTCATCCTTCGCACACTAAATTAACTATTTACACAATCACACAATTTATGAACAGCTTTAAAGAAATTCGAAGTCACGTAAATATTTTAAAGATAACCTTCTTATGATGAAGTTGTTTCTGCAGCATAATTGCTGACTAATTCTAGAACACTGTCCTCTTTTATTCCATAATTCCTGCAACGTTCGCAGTCTTCCGTTTAATTTCCACTTTGTTGAGCACTCTCTCAGACGCTGCTTTCAGGAATTAACATTGTCTTCAAATTTTAGAATTTTATACCTTTCTTATTACATTTCAAAATTGTGCAGAATCTATTCTCTGTTACACTAAACACTTTTTTTTCTCTGTAGAAAATGCAATATCTCTCTTGTTTCTCTTCCACATGTTCTTAATGTCACTTTGCAAAAAATGTCAACGCTGACTTTGATTTTCTCTCATTTCTCCTGTTTATTTAGACAATACAACTCCGTCTTATCTTTTGCTAAAACTAAAAAACATTTACGCTCAAAACTTGGCTTGGAATTCCACTTTAGCCAAA
Source organism: Armadillidium nasatum (assembly GCA_009176605.1). Lineage (NCBI taxonomy): Eukaryota > Metazoa > Arthropoda > Malacostraca > Isopoda > Armadillidiidae > Armadillidium > Armadillidium nasatum. Next base: position 36,408 of record SEYY01002514.1, read on the forward strand.
TCAGGAGCTATTCCTTTTCTCAACCTTCCTCCAACTCTAATGCTACGATTGAACATAGACTTCACGGTATCCCTCCTTTAGGTTTCAAAATTTGTGTTCTCAAGGTTTACACTATGCCTTAGTAAATCATTTAATCTCCGTCTATCATCTTCAACCTTTATTTCGGACGAAGGCGTGAACTCACTCAAGGTGTACCGCCGAAAATATCATCCCTCTCAATACTTTAACTATCGTTAAAGTTACTAAGGTTTTCCAATCCGTCCTAAAATGGGGATTTTGAACCGTCTTAATTCCACTAATCTTATTTAAAATCACAGGTGTAGATTCCCTAAGGAGTGAACGATTGGATTATTATTCTTTTCTCTCTAACTATTGGTTCACTGTATATTTCTAAACTTCCTTCATTTGGTGTTTGCTTATTTTTCTCAAACCTTTCTGATTTTCTTCACCGGTAGTTTTGTAGCAGCTGTTCGTAAATGATCACCGTTCCTCTTTATATTCATCAGAGTTCTTTTCTACCCCTAACTTTTATTCTACATTTCTACAAAAAAAAGAACCTGTATTTGCCATTTCTTCACCTATTTACTCTTATGGAAATAATAACATTCTTCATTACTTCTCTCATTTTAAAGGGTGTCCCAGCAACCAGACAAACAACAAATAATTGATGTTAGAAAGGTGGCCTTGAAGGAACTGGCTACTAATTTTTCTCGTTTTCTAAGTGTGGAAGATAAAATATGATTATATTCACTGCCTCCAATTGAATACTTTCATCTTTTTGCACTACATAATCTTCGGTACAATTGTATTTTGGATAACACACTACTCAATCTTTGGTCTGTCCTTATGTTCATGGAATTTCCTTTTTCATGATTGTTCTATCGTTTCTAAGAGCCTGAGATTTTGGAGGCACTTTCAGAACTCTCACACCAAATCACACGACCATCTTGTAGGATGGAGAATACATCACACATCAGTGTGGTTAGATGCATCACACATCAGTGTGGTTATATTAACATAACTTATCTTGAAGGGGTGGGGTCTAGGGAGTTTCGACTTATCTTTTCAGGTCCTAATTTTCTCCAATCTCTTTCTGAATAACAAGCTGCTGCTTCACTCGTAAGAAATTCTTTTTTTTCAATCTCATCCTTTCTCGTCCCTACCTCTTTGACCTTGAAATTGTCTGCTATGCACATTCTTGCACACACTCCATTGACAAAATCAGGAACTGTATTCCTTCTTTTTTTCCCACATATTTTCGCTTGCATACTTTAAATAACGTGTATTGTGTCACGTTGATCTTTAATCTGATTGTGTGGGTGTATTACCACCCGATATATATATATATATATATATATATATATATATATATATATATATATATATATATATATATATATATATATATATATATATATATAATATATATATATATATATATATATATATATATATATATATATATATATATATATATATATATATATATATATATATATATATATATATATATATATATATATATATATATATATATATATATATATATATATATATATATATATATATATATATATATATATATATATATATATATATATATATATATATATATATATAATATATATATATATATATATATATATATATATATATATATATATATATATATATATATATATATATATATATACCCGAAATTAAAAATGCGAGCAAGGCACGAGAAAAGGCACTGTCCTTATATATACTATAATTATAGATTCAAATGTCATAACATTGTGGAGACGTTAGAAAACTTTTAATAAAATTTCTCAGAGCATCAATAAATATTCTATATAATAGAAATATTATATAGAATATAATATGCCTTGTTTTTAAGAAGGGGAATAGGGAAGAGTGTTCCAACTATAGGGGGGAATATCATTGCATACCTCATGCGTTGAAGATATATGAAAGAGTCTTGGAGAAGAGGTTGAGGGTGAGTGTTGAGAACAAGTTGAATGAGGCACAATATGGATTTAGACCAGGGAGAAGAACCACAGACGTTGACAATTACAATATAAATGTTAATTGAGAGAAACTTGGAACGGAATAAAGAGATGAACGCGACCTTCATCGACTTTGGAGAAGGCGTTTGATAGTGTGCCAAGGGAGAAATTGTGGGACACTGTTGAGAACCTGCATTATGAGACTGATCTCAAGTTGCTGAGAGTAATAAAAGGATTATATGCAACAAGTGAAAGTACTGTCAGAACAGCATAGGGACTGAGCAACTGGTTTGTTGCTGGTGCTGGAGTCAGGCAAGGAAGTGTCCTGTCCCCGCTGCTGTTTGTCTTATGTATGGATAAGTCTATCCGTGAAATCGGTACGGTGGAAGAGTTGGGAGTGGTGACGGCATACGCTGATTACATTGTGATAGTGACCGATAACAGAGCCACATTACAGATGGCGTTGATTGTCTGGGAGGACGTATTGCATAGAGAGGGCCTAAAAAATGAATAAGACCAAGACTGAGGTGATGAAAATCGCAAGAGAGCATGAAGACATCAATATTGAGGTGGATGGAGAGAGGATAAAAAGTGTGCAAAAGTTCAAATACTTAGTGGTGATTGTAAACAGTGATGGAGAAATGGCGAGCGTGATTGAGGAAAGAATAAGTAAATTCTCCAGAGGGGTGGGACAGTTATACCCTCTCCTGTGGAATAGAAACGCACCGAGAAAGGTTAAGGTCCTGCTGTATATTACCTTGTTGAGACCGGTCCTAATGCATGGTTCGAAGGCGTAGATTCTTACCACAAGGACAAGAAGCAGAATTGGGACTGCCGAGATGAGAGTGGGAGTGACGAGATAGGATCGTAGGAGTAACGAGGAAATTAGCCAGGAACTGAGGGTGAACCAGTTGAGGAGCTGGTGGAGAAATTGCAATTGAGATGATATAGTCATATGCAAAGGATGGAGAATATTAGATATCCTGCGAGTTTTACTACTTATGTCCAAGAGGTAGAAGACCATCAGGAAGACCGAAAAAAAGGTGGAAGGATGAAATTGCTGATGCGGTGGAGAGTAGAGGAAGAACTCTAGATGCGGTGGAGACGGATGGTCTCTATCTAGACAGATCTGTAAGGAGAAGCTTCACAAATAACAGGGCACAGCCCTACATTCGGCGCTTGATGAGAAGGTGAGAAGAAAAATTATATTAAAAAAAAACTATAGAAAAAAACAAGTAAAACTGACTGGAATAGTTTATATATATATATATATATATATATATATATATATATATATATATATATATATATATATATATATATATATATATATATATATATATATATATATATATATATATATTATATATTACTTTCTACATTGGAAAGATTCCACGTCACGATTTTACAACGTATTATTTCTCATGATCAGAAATAAATAACTGTAAATAATTTATTAATTTTCAATAATTTATTTTATAACTGAGGAAGGGAAGTCGCTCTCCGAAACGTTCTATAATATGGACAATGAATTTCACAAAAAAAAAAAATAATTAGTAAATAAATAGATAAAATAATGAATAAAAAAAAAAACAAAAAAATAAA
>SEYY01002514.1:50000-62500 GCA_009176605.1 Armadillidium nasatum
CCAATATAAATGAAAACTCAAAATAGATAAAAGTATATACAACAGATTAATAGAATATATAAAACGTTTTAATAATTACTTCTGGTCGTTCCAATTTCTATTTGGGGCAGAGAAAACATGCTTTTTTTCCCAGTGCCTTAAAAACTCAGTTTCTTCATCTTTCTACTCTACACAATCTTCCACACAACTTTAAAATCTTCGAAAACACACAAACTTCTGTACTTAATTTTTTAATGCTTTTTTTTCTAGTCTTTCTGGTGAGGATCACTTTATTTCTTTCTGAAAAAAACTTCTTAGAAGTTATGTGTTCCTAGAAGCCTTTGAAATTTCTTTTCGCTACCTCAGTTGCTTACTCTTTATAAGGATGTTGTTCACCACTATGTGCAGCATATCTCTCCCATCTGGGGTGGTTTTATTCATACAACTCTCCTTAAAACTGTGGAATCTAGAACTTTTCTTCTTATCAACTGTTCCGCTCTCACTAACTCTCTCCAATCCCTTTCTACCCTTCAAATTGTAACATCACTCTCACTATATAATCGTTATTACAACTAACACTGCTTTTTTTCAAACTTTCCAGTCACATACCTCCCCTGCTGAGAAGGGTTCGTGTGACACACCCTTCTGCACAGTCTCATCTTTCCCTGTCGTACTCTGACCTCAGACTTAACTGTTACAGTGTTACTGAATAATCAATGACTCCAGGTAAAGTCGGAAACACACTTCCTTTATCTATTTTCCTAACTCCTCTTACTTGCAAACCTTCAAATCCTTTTGATCCGGCCTTTATAATAATAATTTCCCAACTCTGTTAAAAATTAATAGATTTCTGGCCTTTGTCTCTTGCCCACCATAGGTGATAAAAAATAATTAAATTAATGTATAAGTAAATTACTTTGAGATAACATTAGGAAGTATTTGATATCTTGATTAACTTCTACTATTTTAAATAACTATACATCTGATGAAAATCAGAATTGAGTAATTTTTACTTAGCGCTGAGGAAAAGTTTGATAAATTGAAATGTATAGTTTACTACACACTTAGGCATAATATTGAGTTACTTAAAGATTTTAACATTGAAAAAAAAAACTGATAATTTAAATTTTAAGAGACTGAGAGAAGCAAATTACTTCGCGAAAGAAAACTGACTAGATACCAAATTACAATGGTAGCTAGATAACAATTTATTACCATAGCCTAATAAATTTGTAAAACATCATTAGGCTCTGAGATAACATTATTGAGTGTGTATATGAAATCAAGCTTGACGTCACGCTTAAGCCAGCTGCAGCAAAAATATTTAGCAAATTCTCTGATTTTGATAGGACATTTCGCTATAGCAATTGTCAGCTGATCTAGATTAGCAAATGTAAATTTATTTTAAAATTTAATTTTATCCGTCATGTAATTAATTTTGTAGGGATTATCTAATGGGCTGAAACCATTTAAAATGTTCTTCAAATAGTTGAAGATAAAGGGAATTTGGGGGGATTTACCATTTTCAAAAAATAAAACTTGTACAAAGGCTTATTTGTGAAAGTGTTAAGGTAAATTTTAATGGTACAATAGGTAAAAGTCAAGATAAGTTAATTCAGTTGCAATAATAATAAAACCCACTCAAACTTGATCAATAAATTAAAAAGTCAATCCAAAACAATAAAAGGAGGATCAAGTTGAGAGCAAAGTTGAGAGTCTAATGTAGAGGACTAAATTTTTTCAACAGGAATTCAAAGGCTCCTACACTAGGATAAAAAAATTCTAAAATATATTCCTACCATAAGGCTATAAATAATTTAGAAATAGTAATATTAAATGGGTAGATACTCATCTTACGCCGACGTTTTGTTAAACGCTAAAAGGACTTACTTCATTGGGAAATGGGGCAAAGGCACGTCCGCATGGGACAAAAACAAAGTCAAATCAAAAGTTAAGTTTTGGCATTCTAAGGATTTTCTTAGTGTAGCGGATAATATTGAAAAACCGTAGTTAATTTTATCAATAGTTAAAGCAAATATATAGATTTACAATAATTTAAGCAATCATATTATTTAATTAATGTCATAAAAGACATATGTAGGAATGTAAGAAAACGTATGAATCAAACGAAATTTTAAAAAGATTTTGGCGGCAGTTATGATTAAAAACATTAGGAACTAACGAAATTCCAAATAACTGAAATAATTAATTTGTTTAATTTAAAACAAATTAATGATCCGAAAATGCTAAAATAATTATCCGTAATAATTTGCATACAAACCGTAAGAATATGTACAAAAGGTATTTAGTCTATAAGAAGGCATATTCTAACTCCATGTTTGTTCACTTCACGTGGCCATTCAAGATTGCTGCGCTGCAACGAGATTTAAAGATAGAAATTTCTATCAAAGTTTACCTAATAAACAGGTAAATTAGGTAAACTTAGTTTCTATCTTTAATATCTCCTGCCTCGAGCAGAGAATTACTGCAGAAAATTCGTGGGGCATGATTCATGGGACACTTCGCTTTAGCAATCTTCAAAGAAATTATGAAACCTTAGATAAATGACATAAATTATTAAAGTGATAAAATCATTAATTGAAATGTTTAAAGAAATAGGTGAAATTATTTATAGCTATATAAAAGATTCGATAATTTTAGTTTTTTAGTGCCATTTATAAATTCATTTTAAGACGAAAACAGTGAGATAATTTGCAAAATACTTGAGCTGAAGGGACGGAATCTAGTTTTAGACGACGAGGACCATTCCTCTTCATTTTAGATCAAACCAAAACAAAACAAAATGATTTCTTTTACTATTAAATGAGACATCTAAATTCTGTTAGAAACAGTAATTGAAACGAAGTGTTTGCATTTTATTATTTCCAGTATGTATGAATGTGTCAAGTATTCCACAATAGAATAAGGAAGATTTGTGCTGCCTTGGTGGAGGGAGTGGATTCGATGTAAGGGCCACTTACCAAATATGAAACCGCTTATTTAGGATTGGTCCAGTACTTATAATTATAAAATGAAATTAGGCATCCTGCAAAGACTGTCAAGATTGTGCTCTTTTTGCAAAGACTGTCAAGATTGTGCTCTTTTTGCTGTCATCCAATTTGAGCAGTAATTGAGTAAAATATGCATTTTGATTAAAATATGAAACCGCTTATTTAGGATTGGTCCAGTACTTTTAATTATAAAATGAAATTAGGCATCCTGCAAAGACTGTCAAGATTGTGCTCTTTTTGCTGTCATCCACTTTTTTGAAAATACCCCTTATAAAATATGTGTATACTGTCAAATGAGACTTACTTTTAAGTATTTATTTATTGACTGTCTTGTGTTGAATACCCAAAGATTATTTCTGAAAGGCAAATATGATAGTCTTTCTTTATCTTTCACTTTGGATGATTTACTTTCCTGGTTATTTCCAACTGGTATCATATTTTTTGATTATTTAATAACTATACAACTTTATGATATATTTAGAATCTACTATTGGCAATCTTATTCTTTTGTGTTAGTGTATTGCATCAATTTAAGTAGGACATGCCAATGCCCAAGTTGGTGAGGAGCATGTAAAACATATAAAAGTATAAGGAAGTAAATAAAGTGTTTTAGTTGTTTTAAGTCTTATTATGTATTGTGCCCCAGTTTCCAAAGTAATAAGACATGAGTAAGGATCCTATTTTTATATATTAATCTTTTTGAAAATATTTTAATACATATTTGTTTGAAAATTTCATTTTGTGACAGATAGGGAAAAAAATCATATGAAACACAATATAAGATTTTCATAAGGGTATTGGTGCAGAGCCTCTATACGCAAATGATCTTCTGTCATGCATTCATATCTAATTCTCAAATTTGATGTTAAAATCGAATGTGTTAGTCTATTGATATATTAAAACCAATAAATCAGTCATTAGTAAATTGTCATTATGTCAAACTATACTGTAGATAACCAGTTATTTATGATTAGGAACCGACCGGGGTTGGAATTTGGCCGGGGCCGGGGTCACCCAAATTTGGCCGGGGTTTCCTAAAATTTGTAAAGAGGTCAAAAGCACTGAAATTTAAGGTTAAGAAAATTAGATATAAGCTTTATTTAATTGTAAGGAAGGAGTAGAATAGCAACATTCACTTAAATTAATGTATTGCATTTTCTCAAAAAAAAAAAAAAAATTATTTAAAAAAAAAAAACAAAAAAATTTAAAAAAAAAAAAAATATTCTAAATTCATAATAGTGATTCAACAGGTTTACTAAGTAAGACCCTAAGGTTAAAGTTTGAAAAAATATAAGATATAAAATTATCAATTTAACCTGTATTTATACATATCATTGTTATTTTATTGCATGTATCAAACTTGTATTTTAGCTGCATTATTTAAAAATTATTATTTTTGTTTATACTTTCAGTCAATATGGCTAAAAGATCAGCTTCTGCAGTATTTGAATACTTTACAATGTTTCAGGATTGGCTCGAAATAGAAATGTAACATCTGCAGTCAGAAAATTAGAAGAGAACCTCTGGGTGCTACAAGTAAAAAAATTTCAACCAAATCTTTTTGGAGTATCTAAAATCAAAACACAAAGATGAACATTCACTAGCAGAAAAGGAGCGGTCAAAAGAAACAGAAAAGAAAAAAAATCTTAATTTTTTTTTTTGAAATTTTTTTTTTTATTATTTGACTGATTGAGCTGAAATTTTCAAAGTATTGAATTTTTTCAATTTCTGAGTTGATTTCGAGCACTTTTTTTGAGTCTATAACGGTTTGAAATTTATTTGGACCCAAAGTTGAAAAAAATGAATACTGGATCAAACCACTGGTCCACATGAGCTGAAAATTTAGCTGAATACCTTTGCCCCAATTTCTTGCATTGGTGGGAATAGGTTTTTGATATCACGTCTAGAAAAAGTTTATATAAGCACTTGAAAAAAAAATTTGCAAAAATCGTACCCTTTATAAAAAATTATTTATAAAAACGCTACTACTATTTTTTTTTTATTTGTGAATATTGTTTAGAAGAGGGCAGGGCAACAATATTTATTTAGTGCATATTTAAATGCTTTTTGTTTGAAGCGAGATATAGCCTCTCAAACTTTGGGAATTTATGAAATTTGGCCAAAAATGGACCTTTTTGAAGGCTATATCTCAAAACCAACGAATGTCATCGAATAAAGTACATAGAGGAATTTGTAGCCCCACCCCTCCTCTATACACACCAAAAATAGGAAATGTCATAGTTGTATTTTTTTTTTTTTAAATTTTGTCTGAAAAGGTGGATTTTTTTAGTTCAAAAAAATTTTTTTTTCTATAGTTGGTCAGTTTTTGGCATATAACATTTTTCCTATAACTATGGGAACAAAAGTCTATTAGAGACTTTTGTATCCCATTTAATTTTAAATAAATAATACCAATTTTCAGCTCATTCTAAAAAGTGGTTTGGCACTACCATTCAATTAAAAAAGGGTAAAATTTCAAAAAAAAAAAAAAAAACTTTTAACCGTAATAGACTCAGAAAAACGCTAGAAATGGACTTTTCTTACCGGTAAAAAATCTATATAACTGAAAGTTTCAGCAGAATGGGCTGAAAATTTAAAAAAAAAAAAAAAAATTTAAGTATAATTTGCAATTTTAACCCCGGCCGGCAACCCCGGTTTTCCCTGATTTTTGGCCGGGGTTGGCCGGGGCCGGGGCCGGGGCCCCGGTCGGTTCCTATTTATGATTGTAATTCCTTTTATTTTTCTTACTTAATTTGTCATAAAAAAAAATAAAAATTATTTATACAATAGGTATGTACTATTGCAATGGTAACATGTGTTTTAAAATATTCAGCTGGTATTTAATTTTTTTTAAAGAACAGTATAAAAGTTTTAATATTAAAATATAGAAATTTTATTAATAATGAAAAATTTAATTTGAATTTGTATTTATTTATTTAATTTTTATTTTTCAGAGATCAATTATTTTATTAGTATGTTGAATAATTATATACATAAAAATTCTAAATTTGTATATTATTTTTACAATGGTGCAAAGAGTTGCAAAAATATTCAATCTAAAGTTGCTACATCAAATGTTTTCATCATTCAGAGAAGATTTTATCATTTGTACCAAAGATTGGATAATCAATTATATTTTTCATCGTCAAAATTGGCTCAGAGATTTAGTGTAGTTAATCGAAATAATTCATGTATTCAAATACGATATTTTTCATTTTCTTGGATGGAAAACCTAGCAGTAACTCAGTCCAAGTATTTTCAAGCTCTATCAAGTTCAGATATTGTTTTGAAAACAATGGATACACTTCAGTATGTGCATGATACAACACACTTACCATGGTGGCTGTCAATTGTTATAACAACAGCTTTTCTACGTACTGCCATAACATTACCATTAGCTGCATTTCAGGTGAGTGTTTAAAGCTTTACATAAAGTTACGCTATTTTTAATAAGTAAAAGGATTCTCAAGGAAATGAAGCAGAAAGCTCAGATTTTTCAACTCATTATTTATAGGCAAAAATAAAAAAAAAATTTTTTTATTTCATCATTTTCTTTGTTTCTTTATCTTAGTCAAAATGGAGGAATAAATTTAGTAAATTATTGTGAAACTCTATATTCATAATTACTTAGATTTTCCTTTTATTTTCTAATTTAAGTTTATTAATATAGAACTAAGTATGGACAAACAAGTTGGCATATTAGTGTTTTATAGAGCAGTAAATATTTTTTTGTATAGTTGTAATATAAATTTTTTTTCTGAGTGAAAAAGCTTGTATAAACATGTATCCAATTGAAACAGTTATTTTATTATGAAAGGTATTAAAGACTATTTATGAATAAATGAGTCTGTTGCCTGTTTGAATGATAAAATATAATTTCCAGTTCATAGTAAGTATTAAATACATTTTACTGCCAATCTTGATGCACTTAGAAACTTTTGGGGTCATATTGTGTTGCTGTTGTTGTAGCATTTATTTATGAGTGATCAGTTCATGTGATGTATTTACCTTTTGTTGTATACTTTTTTTTTATCCATTCTCTTGAACCTAAATCAGAGGTAGGTCTGTAAATCTTGATGGCCAGTGAATGGGTCCACCTTAGCTGATCCATCATTTAATACAATTTAGATAATGTTTCACATCTAACGAGTGTAATATGCAGGAGCCCCATTTTGCAGAAAGAATTTACCAATCTTGTAATTTCGAGTGCTGTATAACCATTTGAACTGTATGCAACTGTTTGAAACAGCTGTATTTTTGCATCCATTTATAATGGACCCATGTTTATATGAATGTTCTTACTGTAAATAATTGATATCCTACCACAACACAACCACCAAAAATATTCTTCTTAAAATACCCAGTTTATAAATACTAACTAAAGGTTACTTTTGCATTTTTAAAAATAATTTCATGTTTAATAGCTATAATAATAGTATAAAAATTTTATTGTAGTTTATTATTATTATTAAGTTAGATGGTACATAGAAAGGAAAATAGAAAAGTTTTCACAAACTTTTTTTGCAAATTAATAACAGAATATGATGTTTCTTTAAGTATATATATTTTAAAGATATTGTATTATTTGACAATATTGTGCTGCACATTTTAATTTGAGAATTTGTTCTTTTCTAGAATTATATAATTGCCAAAATTGAAAATTTACGTCCAGAAATGGATGAATTAATTAAAGTATTGAAGAAAGAAACCGCCTTTGCAATTAAAAAATTCCAGTGGGATGAGAAATATGCCAGAATAATGTACAATCGGTCGGTAAGGTATGATGTTTTGGGTACGACAATTTGAAATTATTTTGTTCTTAGATTTTATTCTAGGGAAACAGACATATTTTTTTAATTATTATAATTATTTTTATTATTATTATTATTATTATTATAATAAGGAAAGTGTTGTATATTATGTTGTGAGGATTTCATATTTTATTTCAATGACTTCAAGCCAATTTTTTTCCATTCCTTGCATTAAATCGAGATTATTTCATTTGTTTTATATTGTTTTATCCCGTAATACAGGTAGATTATGTTTTATCTCTTCAATTTTAAAGTAACATATTAAATTACTTTCCTTATTTCTAATACATTTTTCCTTAGCTTCCTCATAAATATATTCTTACATTACCTATTTAAAAAAATTTGCTTATCACTAAAACTAAGCATATATAATCTAGGATAACCATATATATATATATATATATATATATAATATATATATATATATATATATATATATATATATATATATATATATATATATATATATATATATATATATATATATATATATATATATATATATATATATATATATATATATATATATATATATATATATATATATATATATATATATATATATATATATATATATATATATATATATATATATATATATATATATATATATATATATATATATATATATATATATATATATATATATATATATATATATATATATATATATATATATATATATATATAATACCTTGATATTTTTTAAAGAAAATTTTGTACAAAGTATTGACTTATTTGAATTGCTATAACAAATGAAATAGAATTGTATTAGTTTCTCGTTTCAGCAAATCTAATGTGCAGTATTTTGTGCTTTAGGCTCGAAAATTATGGAAAGATTTGATAGTAAAGGAAAACTGCCATCCTTTTAAAACTACCATACTACTTTTTGTTCAACTCCCAATGTGGATCATTTTATCAGCTGCTTTCAGGAATATGGCAACTATGATGCCTCATTTTGATACAAGTAATTATTATTATTATTATTACTGAAATTTTATTTAATTTTGGTTGGAAAATGGTTGTAGAAAGTAATATCATTATATGGGTAGAAGCATGGGGAACATAGGTATACTTTTTTTTTTTTTTTTTTTTAGAAAAAAAAATTACCATATTAGAAAGTGTTTCTCATTAAGTATACGAGTATATTAGATTTTATAAATGTTAATTATAATAAAACATTTAAAGTTTGTTAAATGGTATAGTTTCTAATGGGAATTGGGTAAATTTTTCTTTTTTAAATGTAGATTAATTTTAAACAGACCAACCAACTTGTATTTCTGAGTCTTCTTATGAAATTTATTGGTAAAATAATAGTAAAAGATGTTTGTAAACTATCGGGTAAAATTAAAATGGTTTAAAAATCTAAAATCTTACATAGGAATATCAGAAATGGACTAAATTATGTGATTTTTATATGTAAACGAGTATCAAAGTTAATAACAATAATAATATTGAAAGAGGTATGATGATATTTTTCAGTTTCTGAAATTTCAATAATAGAAATTTATAAAAGGCAAAAAAAAAAAAAAAAAAAAAAAAAAAATGGTGTATATTTTAGTGTTTTATAAAGAAATTAATTTGGGTGAAGAGTAAATTAAAATTTGTAATACTTTTGAGATCAGTATTTACAGTTGAAAGACATTCCTATTAAGCTCAGAATATTTTTTGGGCTGTTTTTGAAATGTTATATATATATATATTTTAATCAGTTAAAAAAATTTTTTTTTTTTTTTTGCATAATTTAGTAGTTTTCTTGGGTATAAACCGTTTTACTTCCTTTGGCATCATAAATGATCATGTGATTGCGAGTAATGTATGATTAATAAGAGTTGATAATTGCATGATTAATTTAAGAATCAAATTAAAAACGACAAAACATGAAAGTGGAAAAAGCTTTTTTAGGAAGTGGTTAAAATGGGAACATAAAGTAGGAGCCAAGTTTAAGAAGTAGACAAGTTGAGATAGTGAAAGAAAAATTGACAAGTTGAGTAAAAAGATTCGAAAGCAAAAGGGGCATCTTAGAAATACAAATTGTGAATCAATAAAGATGAGATAACCATTTGAAATAGTGAATATAGCTTGGCAGAATTTTCAAATTCTTATCCTTGAGGTAGGTCATATTATTAATTGAAACATTTGTTCAAACAAAGCTTAAAATCTTCAGCTTTGTTTTTAATTACTTTGGTGTTTAGCATTTGAACCATAAAAATTTAACATTTTTTGGAAATCAAAGCATTTAATCATTATATATACACGAGAAGCATGTAACTAATACACTGTAGTAGCTGTTTGGATGGGGTTAATAGTAGGGTAAACGAAAAAATATTAAGTATAGATACTAAAAAAAAGGTTTAAATTTAATTTTTTTTTTATTTTTAGAAAGTTGAAAATCTCATTTAGTTGTAACATTTATTGTTTGGTAAAGTATTATAATCATGCCTATTTCTTTTTATATTTAAAGAAGCTCAAATCTTATGTATGGAACTGAGTCACGGTGGGTTCGGATGGTTACCCAATTTGACCGAGGTTGATCATTCTCTTATACTCCCATTTGTTATGTGTATCTGCAATATACTAATTGTTGATGTAAGTTTATCAATATTTTTTAATAATTAAAAAAACTTTAATTTCTATTTTCATGCATCAAACTATTATGTGCTTAGAATGGTCTCTTTTATATGGTCAGTGTCATATAATAATCACTTCTTTGATATTATCCTTCTCAAATGTTTTTATAGGTTTGGGTTTAGTTATTTGAAACTGTGGTCAACAATCCATAGGTCAGTCTAGTGCGCTTTAAAATTTCTCAAACTAAAACAGTAGCTCTCAGCATTCCAAAAATTGTATCATCAAAATGTTTATTACTTATTCTGTTGCAATATCACAAAGGATTTCAATTATATATATAATATAATATTATATATATAATATATATATATATATATATATATATATATATATATATATAATATATATATATATATATATATATATATATATATATAATATATATATATATATATTATATATATATATATATATATATATATATATATATATATATATATATATATATATATATATATATATATATATATATATATATTATATATAGCTATATATATATATTATATATATATATATATAATATATATATATATATATATATAATATATATATATATAATTTGCTTTATATTTTTTCATAGTTAATATTACGTTTTTTATTAATTATGCCAGTTCTAACTTTTCAATTTCAAATTAGTCAGTGTCTGTACAATCTTTAATTTTTAAAATTTAATATGAAATATATCCAATTTTACCAATACTTTTGTGTTCATTATTCAAATAATAGTAACTAATATATAATTTAAAACGGGATAACAAAATGAACAATAGTAAATAAACTAATGAAATTGAAAATTAATATTTTGTAATCTACTAATTCTTAAAATTTCAGTCAAGATGTAAAAAAGGATTTTGTTTTAAAGAGACCAACAGTTGTTAAATTACTAAATATCCACATTTTTTTTCCAGATAAATACTGCTAGTAAGAAAAAAGCTACAAACATGCGGAAATTTCTTCCATATATCTTCAAATCTATAAGCATAGTTTTGTTACCAATAGCAGCCAACGTACCAGGAGTAAGCATATGGTAACAAGTTTTTAGCAATATGTTACTAGTTTCTTTCAAAATATCTAATTTCAAGTCAAATTTTTATTTTTTTTTGTTTCCAACAGTGTTTAGTATTGTATTGGACAACTTCAAGTTTTTGTGGTTTGGCTCAGAATTTACTTTTGATACAACCAAGAGTTCGGAGAGCTCTCAGAATTCCACAAACTCCATCAGAATCTGAGACTCCTAATCGGGACTTAAAAGAAGCATTAATGAAAACATATTTATTTAAAAAAGAAAAATAGTTGAAATTATACAAAAAAAAAAAAATGTAAATGATTAATGTATATTTATTAAATAAAATTAAATGTAGTAATGTGGTTTCTTCACTGTTACCCCATATTCTGCTAGAACTGTAGACAAATCTTCCATTGTCAATGTGTAGCGCTTGTCTTTTCCCTTTGATTTTCCTTGCTGTGAGCCACGTATTTTACAATGTTGTAATGCATCATTAGCAATGTCAGATATAAACTTCTGGGCAGCGATCGATATAAGGCGAACTCTGAAAATTGGAATGATTAGAAAATCTAAAATGTTGTAATATTTACCAAATAAGTGTGTATTTATATTGCATAGCCACTTACAATCGTCCATCAGCGGCATCAAATCCAGCACTGTTGAGATAATAGCACGTAACAGCATCGGGTATCTGTGAATATAAAAGAAATGAGAAACATTAAACTAGGTGAAATGTGTATTACTCTAAGTAAACTTATCCTAAAATCAATGTATAAATTCATTTGCATATTTCAGATCTTATCATTATCAAAAAAAATATATATTTTTTTTAAATTACTGATGTGCTATACTCGAAATTCACTCCCATCTTATATCTAGGAAAATGTTGCAAACTTAATAAAAATAAAGTAAAAATTTATTTCATCATCATCAGTTTATGGCAGTTATTTTTTTTCTGACCCTAATTTTCCAAAATAATCAATAATCTTTTTTTTTTTTTTTTTTCTAGTCCCACTTAACCAACATTCATTTTTCATAGCCTTTTATAACCTTGTAGAGGTT
>SEYY01002514.1:65000-74173 GCA_009176605.1 Armadillidium nasatum
AATCATGAAACAGCTTCCACTTGCAAATGAATATGTACATGTTGGAACATGTTCCATACGAACTTACGGCTTCGTACAGAGATCAATGTTCCTGTAGTGCATAAACAATAATAATTTTGAAATAATATAGCTAAGTGATACAAGTTTGATACACAGCAATAAAATAGCAATGATATGTATAAATACAGGTTATATTGATAATTTTATATCTTACATTTTTTCAAACTCTTTACCTAAGTAAAAATGTTTAATCACTATTGTGAATCAAATGATCAGATTTCAATATTATTAGGTAAATTGAAGCAAGGGAAAAGATTTGGAAAACTAAAAACACCAAAAACAATTAAAAATATTTACAACTACATATGTTTTACAGCATGTCATCCATTGTCATCTGCATTCAAAGACACTGTCTTTGAATGCTGGCTGTTAGGATACATTTACCCTTCAATTCAAGGTTAGCTTAAGTTGAATTATATACTTTGTTAGATAAGCACTGAAAGAGCCAGTGTTTGCCAGGTGAGTCCTATTTTCTGGTCATAGGCATACATTTTAACCTTAAAGTCCAGGTTGTCAAAGTAATTTGTTAGATCTATCAAACTAGTTCAACTTAACCTAAATTTGACTTGTACCCTAACCACCAGCAAAGAAGCCTAATCTCGTGAATGCTATATATATATATATATATATATATATATATATATATATATATATATATATATATATATATATATATATATATATATATATATATATATATATATATATATTTACATTTATTATATTCTACATCTTAATTTAATATGAATTATTTATTAATTTATTTTCAAAATAAAAAATTAAAAATAAAATGTGTATTTTTAGCTCCAAGATAACTATAACATGTTTTAAAATTTACTAATTCGGATTTAGCCTTTTCGTAAAAAGACACTCAAAGGACAATACATCTTTGAAGGCAGATGATAATACACGACATGTTGTAAAACCTATGTAACAGCCAATTTTTGTTATTTTAATTTTTGGTGTTTTCCTTTTCCTCACAATTTCATTTTTGCAATTCAATTTACCCAAATAAATTAAATTTTCATCATTTTGTCTTTGTAGTTTTGCTAAATCATAAAAAAAAAAAAAAAAAAAAAAAAAAAAAAAAAAAAAAAGTAGCACTAAAAAATTAATTTTTTTTGCATTTAATATAAAAATAAAAAAAATTTTTTTTTTCCTTTTTTTTTTTTTTTTTTTTTTTTTTTTTTTTTTGCTTCAATTTACCCAATTTACTTTTTTCATTTTCATTTTTGTAGTTTCAAAATATTTAAAAAAAAAAAAAAAATGCTCAATTTAATTTTGTTTTTAAGATATGAAATAACTAAAATTTCTCAAAATTCACTTCAACACTGATGCAGTAATATGGTAGCGATTTATTCATATATATATATATATATATATATAGGGATGCACCGATAAGCCAAGTAGCCGATTATTATCGGCCTTTCATCAAGGACACCTAATAAGTAATGAGTTATTATTAATTAATAATAAATTAGTACTTATTATTAATTTAAATTAATACCGAGAAAAAGCAGTTATCAACATTATTTATTACTAATAACTATGCATGTTTTCATTATTAATGTAAATCATTTTTATTGCTTACTTTTCAGATATATTAAAAAATAAAAATTTAAAATTTTAAAGATAACTAGATTCTAGAATCTCGATTATAGAGATATAAATAATTAAAAATTAATTACTTTGTAACGAAAGCAGTATGTCAACCAGTTATTGTTGGAAGTATTTTGATGTTCATCCTAAGGATAACAGTAAATGCATTTGTAAATTATGTAAAGAGGTGGAAAATCTGCAAAAAGTTATACCACGTCAAATATGTTGAACCACATTAAGAAAATTCATTCAGATGAAGCAAAAGCTGAAAAGGCAATATGATTGGTCACAGCCAAGTACTTCAGAAGCAAGTTGCAGCAACTATGAGCCTCCAAAAAAAAGTTCAACCAACTATACAATCAGTTTTAGAAAAGAGTAAAATTTGGAATATTAACGATCACAAGTCCCAAGAGATACATTATCTGATAGGAGAAATGATAGCTGTTGATATTCAACCATATTCTTTAACATCTGACATTGGATTCCAAAGGCTTATTGCAAAACTCTGTCCTAATTACAGAATTCCATCAAGAAAATATTTCACAGACAAAATAATCCCGGATATATTTATGAAAGTAAAAACAAAAATTCAGACATCGCTCGATGAAATTAGCAGTCTTTCTTTGACCACAGACATTTGGACAGCTTCAACAAATAATGCTCCATTTCTGAGTGTGACAGGCCATTGGCTTTCAGATGAGTTTGAACAATGTAGAGCTGTGCTTAGAGTTGTTCCTTTCCCTGGTTCACATACAGCTGAAATAATAAGTGAACAACTACACATTGTTCTGAATGAGTATAAGATCTCCAACAAAATTTTTCTTGTACTACGAGATTCCGCCGCAAATATGGTTGGTGGTATGAGGGAGTGTGGTGTACAGTCACTATCATGTTTCATACACACATTGCAACTTTCAGTAAATGAATCAATATTTTCGCAAAAGGCTGTGAGCAATATAATTGCAACAGAAAAATAGTCTCACACTTTAATCATTCTCCATTAGCGATTAGCAAATTAACCGAAATTCAGGCGCAGCTTAAATTAGACAAACAAACTGATTCAAGATATGTCCACTTGATGGAATTCAACATATTATATGCTGAAGCCAGACACAAAATGACTAACAATTTTGAAAATTATATTGGTATTGTTATTTGTTACTGTGTCGAAGCTATCTGATGATTAACTCGGCAGTTATGAAATGGTCTTGTAAAGGTTGGTTTATTCTGGTAAAGGATTTAAACAATCGGCCGATTAATTATGTGAATAGCCAATTACCGATTAATCGGTGCACCCCTAATATAATATATATATATATATTAGAGATGTACCGATACCAGTAAAGAGGCCAATACGATACTATTTTTTTAGGTGCCGATACCGATACTTTAATTATTATAAGAAATACATAGTAATAAGATAGAACATTTGTGTACTGCTAGGCAACTTAGTCATGTATTTTATATTTGGTTGTGCCCAAGTATATTTTATAAATAAAAATATCTTTTAGGAATAATAAATGCAAATATAATACTAATAACTTTTTTATGTTTGTGTTTATTCAAAAAATATTCCATTTCCATTTTCCAGTAAGTATTAACAAAGTTTAGCTACTCGCTTTTATGTTTTAACATGATTACAATTTACAAGAAGATTCTTTAACTAGCTACAATATAAAGAATAAAAATAATGAAAGAAGAGACCTCAATTAATCAGCAGAAAAGACAAAATATAAAAAACGCTATTATTCAAACATGACATAAATATACTCCTTTAAGGTAAAGACATCACTTAGTAGTTGAATTCAAATACCCTCAAATTATGATGTAAAAATATTAAAGTTTCCCTCATATCTGGAGAGAGGCTGTCGGTACTTTAAATTGGAAATATATATATATATATATATATATATATATATATATATATATATATATATATATATATATATATATATATATATATATATATATATATATATATACTAGGAAAATGAATTAGAATTTATATATCGAAACTAGATTTATTTTTCAATCTAAAAGTTTCTCATAATTCTTCACCCAAAAAGTAAGGAGTATCGGCCAAAAAGGGGCCATATTAACCAATACTGATACTGATACCCCCAAAAATGGTCAATACTGCCGATACGATACTATCGGTACATCCCTAATTTATATATATATATATATATATATATATATATATATATATATATATATATATATATATATATATATATATATATATATATATATATATATATATATATAAAGACTATGGAATACAATACAGCTGCAAAGTCAGATATGTTGAAAAATTGTCATAGTTTTAAGTATTTTTATATTAAAATTTTACTGTTTTTTGGTATTTTTAATGTATAAAAATATTTTATACACTTTAATTTACCCAATTTAGACTACTTAATTTCAGATCATTTCCTCTTTGTAACTTCATTAAAAAAATTAAAAAAATGCTTAGTTGAACTAAAGTATTAGTAAAACAAAAGTCAATGATATGTTGTAAGCTCATAATTGAATTATAACTCTTCCTTAATTAAAATTTTAGATTTTTGGCATTAATGTACAAAATCATATTCCCAGCAAATTACTTGATTTCAGTCATTTTGCCTCTCTAGTTTCATTAAAAAAAAACGGTAATTTTAGCATTCAGTGGTGGATTTTTTCGCACGAGACCAGGTTGCTGAAACGAACAACATGCATTGTGAGTTTGAGTGGAACTACATGTAGGGATTCTATGAGTTTGCAACATGAGCATAGTTATAGAAATTGCAAAAAAAAAAAAAAAAAAAAAATTATAGTTATTTTTGAGAGAAAAAAATTATATATATATATATATATATATATATATATATATATATATATATATATATATATATATATATATATATATATATATATATATATATATATATATATAGTTTTTGTTGTTGGTTAGGCATTTTTGTTAACCATTAGGAGTAGTTAAGGAACAGTGGTTTTTTATTAGGTTAGGTCTATTTGCTGGCCATTAGGCATAGTTTTACAGTTTACCCTTTAAGTCCAGGTTAGGTTAAGTCTAACTAGTTTGTAGATCTTACAAACTAGTTCGACTTAATCGGTAAAACTAAGCCTAATGGCCAGCAAATAGACCTAACCTAACCAATAACCACTGTTCGTTTACTACACCTAACAGCCAATAAAATGGTCTAATATACGAAAAAAAAAAAAGTTTGACTAGAACTGATAAGGATATAATATATATATATATATATATATATATATATATATATATATATATATAATATATATATATATATATATATATATATATATATATATATATATATATATATATATATTATTATTATCATTTTAAAAAACTTTTCAAAATATTAATATCACAAATTTAAGGTATAACATGTTATACTTTTATTACAAATAATGTTTTATTGTACTATGAAAAAATGCCAGTTACAGCTTATTTGAGATTAATAAAAGCGAGTATATAGCGAGCCTCAATAGAAGAATAGATCCACTTCATGGGTAGATAAACTTATACGAAGAGTTTGCTACATGATCATAAGAATGGAAATGTGCAACCAAATTATAGTTATTTTGGAGGAAAAAAAAAAAATTTATATATACATATATATTTTTTTTTTTTTAAGTTAAGCATTTTTATTGGCCATTATGTGTAATTAACAAAGTGGTTTTTGGTTACATTAGGTCTATTTGCTGGCAGTTAGGCATAGGTTTACCCCTTAAGTTCAGGTTAGATTAAATCAAACTAATTTATTAGATCTAGCAAATTAGTTTGACTTAACCTAACCTGAACTTAAATGGTAAAACTAAACAGCCAGTAAATAGACCTAATTTAACCAAAAACTACTATTCATTAACTATGAGTAATGGCCAATAAAAAAGTTTAACCTACAAAAAAAACTATTTGCTATATATATATATATATATATATATATATATATATATATATATATATATATATATATATATATATATATATATATATATATATATATATATATATATATATATATATATATAATATTTTTGTAAAGCCAATGATCCAGCAACCTGGTTGTACTAGTAGAAACACATATTTCAAATCCCTTCGTGTAGTTGCAGTCAAACTCGCAATGCATAAGTATGCTGCTAGTTTCAGCAGCAACCTGGTCTCATACAAAAATATCCACTACTGTGAATGCTACAATTACCCAAAATTAAAAAAAAAATTTGTAACATTAATGATCCTGCAACCTTGTTGTAATAGAAAATCATAGGCTATGTTGTTAGTTTCAAATACCATGCATGTAGTTTAGCCTTGTAAGAAAAAATCCACAACTGTGAACATTACAATTACAAAAAAAAAAAAATGTTCAAAGGGCCTATTATTTTTTTTTTTTTTAAATAAACCTAACAGCACTTATTTAAACAATAGAAAACGGTTTATGTAGCCTACTTATCTAAATTTCCATTACTTAATTTATTATCGTTAAAAATTTTCCTTACAACTTAGTGGTATATACCTTACTATTTAATTAACGTGAAGCAACAGTTACTAACAAATTCTTGTTTGTTGCGAACAACACAAAAGTCAGTATGCTAGTATGCTACCAAAATACTGTTTTACACAGATAAATTTAGGAATAGCGTAAAATTCCAAAAAGTGCCTAGCCTACTACGAGGTAGCTAATAGGCATGCTCAAACCATATCGATATTGATATATCGATATTGATTTATCGATATTTTAAATTTTCAATAAAATGAAAACCATAGTTAAAGTCTATGATGAAAACTGAAAAGTCGATGATAACTTTTTCTTCGATATACACTGATGCATAGTTAAAGCATAGCAATACTTATACTATGGTTAAAGTCTATAGCCGTATCTTTGAGTCAAAATTTCCGCTATCTTCAAGTCCCGCGTAGCCGAAAAACACCGTTGTAGTTTGTTTTTCCAATTATGGAGTCACCGATTTTTTTTTACTTTGTAAAAAAATATATTTTTAAAATATACATTTCTAATATACATTCATATAAAAATAGCATAAATTTTTAATAATTTATATATATTAAATTCGCCTGAAAGATGGGAGTACTTGTGTGACTTCCGAAAGAAAAAAAAAAAAAAAAAAAAAAAAAAAAAAAAAAAAAAAAAAAAAAAAAAAAAAAAAAAAAAAAAATATTTTAAAATAATATAATATATATATATATATTTAATATATATATAATATATTTATATATAATATAGATAGCAGTTTTAATAAAGTGTTACAGTTTCTAATATATATATATATATATATATATATATATATATATATATATATATATATATATATATATATATATATAATATATATATATATATATATATATATATATATATATATATATATATAACTCAATGTATCTTTTTATTTTAGATATATCGAACATTCCTCGTTCCTAGTCGAAAATATCAGAAGTAATTTAAAGGTATATCAAAGTTTGGGTATATCTTGATCCTTAATTATATACACCCATTACTAATGATAATAGGAATTATTAAAATCGCATAGTGAAAATAAGACATTACTACCTTGAACTTTTTAAATTATTTATTACATTTTTTTATTAATTTACTTGTAAATGCTTTAGTTTTTATAAATTTATTAATAAAAACCTTCAATTTCGTTTATCGGGACATGTTGGACTTTAATCTGATCTCTGTTACAGTAAATTGGTATTCCTCAGGCATTCCTATCATGAAATTATTGGAGATTAAAAATATCTCAATGTATCTTTTTATTTTAGATATATCGAACATTCCTCGTTCCTAGTCGAAAATATCAGAAGTAATATAAAGGTATATCAAAGTTTGGGTATATCTCGATCCTTAATTATATACACCCATTACTAATGATAATAGGAATTATTAAAATCGCATAGTGAAAATAAGACATTACTACCTTGGACTTTTTAAATTATTTATTACATTTTTTTATTAATTTACTTGTAAATGCTTTAGTTTTTATAAATTTATTAATAAAAACCTTCAATTTCGTTTATCGGGACATGTTGGACTTTAATCTGATCTCTGTTACAGAAAATTGGTATTCCTCAGGCATTCCTATCATGAAATTATTGGAGATTAAAAATATGATAAACTGATTACTTCTAATAGAGAATTGATCTATATTTTCAACATTAGTTGCTTCAGTGCTTATAACTTAAAATTAAAACCTGGTAAGTCATTATAGAAAACTGTAATAATAATTATGTCAGACAACAAAATAGAGATAGTTTGTGTTTGTTATTATTAATCTTGATGAGAGTAATGATTTTATTTATCATGTTGATTACGATAAGTTCACTGTATGGTAGAATCCAAAAGGAATGTGGAAATGGTATCGAGAATGATTTGTATTTTACATTTAAAAAATCTCTTAATTTTTGTGAGATAACAAAAGGTCGAAAATTTCTTATGCTGTACTATTTTATGAGAAAGGTATCAGGAATGATCTTGGAAATTGCAGGTCAGTTAATTTTGCCTCATTAGTAGGGAAAGTTCTAGGAAAAGTATTGAAAAATCGAATAGACTGGCATTCACTCTACATTGAGATTTTGCCAGACACTCAACATTGCTTTTTAAAAGGTGTACCATGTCAGACAAATCTTTAAAATTTATGGATCATATTACTGAGTGTGTGGACAATGGAGAGCCGGTTTGTATTGTATATTTTAAGGTACCCTATAAAAGGCTGATTCACAAGATGTCTCTGTTTGATTTAAGAGGGGTTGTACATAATTGGATACAGGAGTGATTAAATGAAATTAAATGACAATAAATCATCTTGTGAACTTGTGAAGAGTGAAGTTTCTCAGAATTCTGGGTTGGTGACCCTTTTATAACCAGTCTGTAGTAATGATGTTGATAAAGGGAATACAATTTTAATTTTTTAAATTTGTTGATGTCATTAATAATGAATTCAAATAAACGTCTGTTAATTTAACAGGAGTTATTGAATTTTTGGGAAAACGGCCCAATGTGGCATATCCTATTAAAGGTTTTGGGGTATGTATGAGGGTTCAATATTACTTAAGTTAACTTTTTAGTTGGAATGAAGTAGTAGTAAATAAATTTTAATATTTCATTAACATTTGCCATAAATAAATTTAAAAATCCTTCGCGTATGTAAATAATCAATGAGAATATTTTCTTAGTTTTAAATTATTAGTTTGAACCATAAGAAACCCTATCAGAGTTTCCACTTGTAACGAAACTTTATATTTAATGGTAAGAAGTATGGAGTTTTTAACCTGTGTTATTCTAATAAAACTTTTAATTACGAAAGGTATAAGGAATAGCTTGAATTAGTAGATGAAAAAAGGGTTTGTGATTATCAACAGTAGTTTGAAGTTTCTGACCAATGCTTAGAAACCAGGAATAAATCTAATAGAACTTTGAAATAATAAACCGTATTGTTAATTATAAAAGTAGGATGATCAATAAGCTATA
>SEYY01002515.1:0-10000 GCA_009176605.1 Armadillidium nasatum
TTTGATTAGATATATTAAAGTTGTGGATGTTTTACTGAGTTTGTTTTCAAAGTGCAAAGTTCAATATTTCTGATGAACTTCATTTGAATTGCGCAAATCATTTTACGCTATTTTCCTTCCGCAAAGGTAGATTAAAACTCCAGTGCGCTTATTTAACACTACTAATTTGCAGTCTTTCCTCTAGACTATAGAATGTTATATCTCTCCATCTGCAGCCACCATTTTAGCATTGTTCTATGCTAAAAGTATACAAATACTTGAAGGTTACAGGGGGAAATAAGTCAAAAAAAGATGAAAGGATTTTAAGGATGTTGATTTTATAAGTAATTTATAGATTTTCAGTAGGAAAGAACTTTAATCCACTGAATGAGAAATTATTGAAGATATAAAAAAACCGAATGTAATAAAAAACCAACATTGTCTAACTGAAAGAGGGACCAAAAGAATGTAGGTCATCTCTGTCCTACATGAAGCTTTCTCTTGCTATTAGGTCATTGAAACAATTATGATACTTATAATCAAGATCAAAAACCGTAGATCGTAGAAAAATATACAATGGAGCATTCTTTTCAGCATTGATAAATAATTAAAGATGAAAAGGTGCAGAGAGAATCAAGTACACTAAATCTCTAGCTACATGAGCTTCTCTTTCACGATTCAATTAATCTTCCCAAAGAGAAGTGTGAGGATCTGCAAGTCCATATGAGACTGTGAAAATGAAGATTCGAAGGAGTAGGCCTACTATAGTTAATTTCTTGCTACTGATCTGCCATATACCGTCTGATCATTATCATGATATATCCTTACAATGAAAGTGATTTTTAGAGGTGAATGAACTAATATTTTAATCATTCTAAAATTTTTGTCATGAGAGAAAAATTTATTTTTTTTGCTTCATTAGTTTTAAGAAATGTACTCAAGTATATATTTTTATAATTCTCAATTCAATAATTTTTATATTAGTGAAGTATTTCTAAAACAAGAAAACATTCTAGTCACGAAGTATGGTTTTCAATCTTCGTCATCTAAATGTAAGTGATTGTACAGTTTTTTTTAGAGGGGGGAACCTAGTTCCAAAGTATTTCACGAAATACTTTATATTAATGAACCACTGCCATCTACCATGCGATTGAAGGTGCCGGTTCAATCCCACTTACGGATCTTAGGTATATACTACCTTAAAAAAGTTTTCTCCTGGAATAGGCAATGCCAGTGAGAAACAAATTATAATAAAAAAAATGCCAAGGGCTTTAGACTCACAAGGTAATGTTTTCCAATGTAGTCTCTGTGTCACTTTTTTGAAATTCGATTACAAAATGCAATGAAAAAGTTCAGAAAAACTCTTTTCTTTAATATTAAACTCCAGAAAAAAGCTAACATAGTTTAATAAATTGTTTAATTAGATAAATAATTGGAGAAGGGAGTTAAAACATTATTATCTTGTCGTTTTACAGATAAAATAGAACGTATAAAACCAAAGTTTACAAAAATATCATTGCAGGAAAGATTCAAAGAAAAATTTTTTTATGGTGTTTCAAAGTATTTTCTTTTCCATGAAAAAAAAATCAGTTTCTGAACTCTGTTGGTTTTCCCCCTTCCCTTTCATTTTCGAAGATAGAGAATATATACAGTATAGAGAGCATAAGTGAAATCTCAAAGAAGGTTATTCAAAAACTCAGCATAATCATTATCAAATTTATTAGATAAAGATGCCTTTTTTGATAGGACATTTTTCCTTCATTTGCATTGGGCCAAATTGATAAAGTACTTAATACAGTCATTACCATTTTTATTTGATATTTCAATCAAATTATTTAACACAGATTAAAGGAAGCAGCCCCTAAAAGCTTTCAGTAATAAAAATATTTAAAATTTGAATTGAAAACAGCGAATGATCAGGTAAGTCACGAAAATGACTTTTCGTCAATTCGCACTATAATATTAATAATAATAATAATAATAATAATAATAATAATAATAATATAATAATAATAATAATAATAATAATAATATTCTCAGAATCAAACTTTCGCACCAATATTCCAAATCATTTCTAGCATCCTACATTTACAACATTCCAAAATATATTTCTAAATTATTCGCAAATTAAAAAAACTGTTTAATAATACAAGGTGAAAGAAATTTTTTTATTTTTTTTGTAGTCTTGTTTAAGATATCATCCATATTATGGAAATATCTACAAAAAATTTAATAAAAATAAATAAATAAATAAATAAAAATTCAAAAATTCTTATTAATGTAAACATTCTTAATTTTTAAATAAAATTCACGAAGACGAAGTAGAATACCGTCTGCGAAGCTCCGGACTTCTTCATATAAATTGCCCCAAAGTTCATTGATCCCATTTGCTTCATACAAATTATCCCAATGTTTGTTGATCTCATTTGCTTTATACAAATTGTCCCAAAGTTTATTGATCCCATTTGCTTTATACAAATTGTTCCAAAGTTTATTGATCCCATTTGCTTTATACAAATTGTCCCCAAGTTTATTGATCCCATTTGCTTCATACAAATTATCCCAATGTTTGTTGATCTCATTTGCTTTTTACAAATTGTCCCCAAGTTTATTGATCCCATTTGCTTTATACAAATTATCCCAATGTTTGTTGATCTCATTTGCTTTTTACAAATTGTCCCCAAGTTTATTGATCCCATTTGCTTCATACAAATTATCCCAATGTTTGTTGATCTCATTTGCTTTTTACAAATTGTCCCCAAGTTTATTGATCCCATTTGCTTCATACAAATTATCCCAATGTTTGTTGATCTCATTTGCTTTATACAAATTGTCCCAAGTTTATTGATCCCATTTGCTTCATACAAATTATCCCAATGTTTGTTGATCTCATTTGCTTTTTACAAATTGTCCCCAAGTTTATTGATCCCATTTGCTTCATACAAATTATCCCAATGTTTGTTGATCTCATTTGCTTTTTACAAATTGTCCCCAAGTTTATTGATCCCATTTGCTTCATACAAATTATCCCAATGTTTGTTGATCTCATTTGCTTTATACAAATTGTTCCAAAGTTTATTGATCCCATTTGCTTTATACAAATTGTCCCAAAGTCACATTGATCCCATTTGCTTTATACAAATTATCCCAATGTTTGTTGATCTCATTTGCTTTATACAAATTGTCCCAAAGTCTTCACATTGATCCATTTGCTTTATACAAATTGTCCCAAAGTTTATTGATCCCATTTGCTTTATACAAATTGTCCCAAAGTTTATTGATCCCATTTGCTTTATACAAATTATCCCAATGTTTGTTGATCTCATTTGCTTTATACAAATTGTCCCAAAGTTTATTGATCCCATTTGCTTTATACAAATTATCCCAATGTTTGTTGATCTCATTTGCTTTTTACAAATTGTCCCCAAGTTTATTGATCCCATTTGCTTCATACAAATTATCCCAATGTTTGTTGATCTCATTTGCTTTTTACAAATTGTCCCCAAGTTTATTGATCCCATTTGCTTTATACAAATTGTCTCAATGTTTGTTGATCTCATTTGCTTTATACAAATTGTCCCAAAGTTTATTGATCCCATTTGCTTTATACAAATTATCCCAATGTTTGTTGATCTCATTTGCTTTATACAAATTGTCCAAAGTTTATTGATCCCATTTGCTTCATACAAATTATCCCAATGTTTGTTGATCTCATTTGCTTTTTACAAATTGTCCCCAAGTTTATTGATCCCATTTGCTTCATACAAATTATCCCAATGTTTGTTTATCTCATTTGCTTTATACAAATTGTCCCCAAAGTTTATTGATCCCATTTGCTTTATACAAATTATCCCAATGTTTGTTGATCTCATTTGCTTTATACAAATTGTCCCCAAGTTTATTGATCCCATTTGCTTCATACAAATTATCCCAATGTTTGTTGATCTCATTTGCTTTATACAAATTGTCCCAAAGTTTATTGATCCCATTTGCTTTATACAAATTGTCTCAATGTTTGTTGATCTCATTTGCTTTATACAAATTGTCCCCAAAGTTTATTGATCCCATTTGCTTCATACAAATTATCCCAATGTTTGTTTATCTCATTTGCTTTATACAAATTGTCCCCAAAGTTTATTGATCCCATTTGCTTCATACAAATTATCCCAATGTTTGTTGATCTCATTTGCTTTATACAAATTGTCCAAAGTTTATTGATCCCATTTGCTTTATACAAATTGTCCCAAAGATCATTGATCCATTTGCTTTATACAAATTGTCCCAAAGTTTATTGATCCCATTTGCTTTATACAAATTATCCCAATGTTTGTTGATCTCATTTGCTTTATACAAATTGTCCCCAAGTTTATTGATCCCATTTGCTTTATACAAATTATCCCAATGTTTGTTGATCTCATTTGCTTTATACAAATTGTCCCCAAAGTTTATTGATCCCATTTGCTTCATACAAATTATCCCAATGTTTGTTGATCTCATTTGCTTTATACAAATTGTTCCAAAGTTTATTGATCCCATTTGCTTTATACAAATTGTCTCAATGTTTGTTGATCTCATTTGCTTTATACAAATTGTCCCCAAGTTTATTGATCCCATTTGCTTCATACAAATTATCCCAATGTTTGTTGATCTCATTTGCTTTATACAAATTGTCCCCAAGTTTATTGATCCCATTTGCTTCATACAAATTATCCCAATGTTTGTTGATCTCATTTGCTTTATACAAATTGTCCCAAAGTTCATTGATCCCATTTGCTTCATACAAATTATCCCAATGTTTGTTGATCTCATTTGCTTTATACAAATTGTCCCAAAGTTCATTGATCCCATTTGCTTTATACAAATTATCCCAATGTTTGTTGATCTCATTTGCTTTATACAAATTGTCCCAAAGTCACATTGATCCCATTTGCTTTATACAAATTATCCCAATGTTTGTTGATCTCATTTGCTTTTTACAAATTGTCCCCAAGTTTATTGATCCCATTTGCTTCATACAAATTATCCCAATGTTTGTTGATCTCATTTGCTTTTTACAAATTGTCCCCAAGTTTATTGATCCCATTTGCTTCATACAAATTATCCCAATGTTTGTTGATCTCATTTGCTTTTTACAAATTGTCCCCAAGTTTATTGATCCCATTTGCTTTATACAAATTATCCCAATGTTTGTTTATCTCATTTGCTTTATACAAATTGTTCCCAAAGTTTATTGATCCCATTTGCTTTATACAAATTATCCCAATGTTTGTTGATCTCATTTGCTTTATACAAATTGTCCCCAAAGTTTATTGATCCCATTTGCTTTATACAAATTATCCCAATGTTTGTTGATCTCATTTGCTTTTTACAAATTGTCCCCAAGTTTATTGATCCCATTTGCTTTATACAAATTATCCCAATGTTTGTTTATCTCATTTGCTTTATACAAATTGTCCCAAAGTTTATTGATCCCATTTGCTTTATACAAATTATCCCAATGTTTGTTGATCTCATTTGCTTTATACAAATTGTCCCCAAGTTTATTGATCCCATTTGCTTCATACAAATTATCCCAATGTTTGTTGATCTCATTTGCTTTTTACAAATTGTCCCCAAGTTTATTGATCCCATTTGCTTCATACAAATTATCCCAATGTTTGTTGATCTCATTTGCTTTATACAAATTGTCCCCAAGTTTATTGATCCCATTTGCTTTATACAAATTGTCCCAAAGTCACATTGATCCCATTTGCTTTATACAAATTGTTCCAAAGTCCATTGATCCCATTTGCTTTATACAAATTATCCCAATGTTTGTTGATCTCATTTGCTTTATACAAAATGTCCCCAAGTTTATTGATCCCATTTGCTTTATACAAATTGTTCCAAAGTTCATTGATCCTATTTGCTTTATACACTTTGTCCCAAAGTTCATTGATCCTATTTGCTTTATACAAATTGCCCCAAAGTCACATTGATCCATTTGCTTTATACAAATTGTCCCAAAGATCATTGATCCATTTGCTTTATACAAATTGTCCCAAAGTTCATTAATCCCATTTGCTTTTGCAATTGGTCTAATTCACTTTGTTGCATTCGCAAATACTTCTTTCACATCTCATCATAAATATACGAGCTACCTAAAACCTGTTTAACCTTTTTTGACTGGAATTAATGGCTATTTCTAATAAAGACGATCATACTTGATGCTTAAAGGGATAGTAAAATTAAATTCATTTCAAATTATTACTAATAGCTTATAAAATTAGAAAGTAAATGTACTCAGAATAATATATATATATATATATATATATATATATATATATATATATATATATATATATATATATATATATATATATATATATATATATATATATATATATATATGGGAGTTGTTCGCCCCTGTATGGAGTTCGCCTCTAACATCTCGTGTAGTTCCACTCCTACAGCTCTCCTTGAAAAGGTGGAGTCTAGGATTTTGCGTCCTATCAACTCTTCTACTCTCACTAATTCTCTCCAGTCTCTTTCTGCACATCGAATGGTTGCATCAGTCTCTCTATACTGTCGCTTTTACAATGGGCACTGCTCTTTTGAACTCTCAAGCCGCATACCTTTTCCTTTGAGAAGAGCTCATGCGACACGCCTTTCTACAGTCTCATCCTTTCTCGATTCAACTATCTGACTCCAGACAACCGCTATGCTCAATCTAACATGTACTCTACTGGCAAAGTCTGGAACACACTCCCTTCATCTATTTTCCCAACTTCCTATGACTTACGCACCTTCAAACGTCGTGTATCGGGACATGTCGGCCTTTAATCTAACCAGGTCCCGATTTGTTCCTTACTCTGGTGGAAATTTGGCAGGTCTCTGGCCTTTACTCACCAGAGGGGATATATATATATATATATATATATATATATATATATATATATATATATATATATATATATATATATATATATATATAATATATATATATATATATATATATATATATATATATATATATATATATATATATATATATATATATATATAAGGCTGACATTCCCAGACCGATACAAAAACTTTGAAAGTGTGCAGGTCAAGGGAAGTTGAGAAAATAGATAAAATAAATATCTTCCACATTTTAACAATGGTGTATATTTAAGATTGAGCATTGCAGTTAAGTCTGTTGTCAGAAGTTGGACAGAGAAGGATAAGACTGTTTGGAAAGTAGTGTCGCAAGTGTCCTCATTGGAGGAGGTATGCTGCTGGAGAATGCAGAGAAAATGAATCAATTGTAGAAACGATAGTTTATAAAGAGTTCGACGGGCAGAAAGAGACTGGAAAGAACGTCGGTGTTCAACAAAGTGGAAATTAGAAAAATGACAGCGCGAATTTTGAAGAAATTAAGTTAAAAGAATAGTCTGTATACCAAATGAAGTTATGATGGTGGTAGGAGTGGAAGAGGAGCTATGCTTGAATGCAACCCCTCCAGGCATTTCCGAGTTAGAGTACCTTTCACCATTTTCAAACAGATTTTTAAAAATGTTCTAGTATGTGCTTGTAAGCGTGTGATATATATTGAAGAATGGCGTACGAAGAGAAATCCCTATTGGACATGTTCAACAATGATCGGGAGTACGCAAAGATACCCTCAGGGAAGATGGAGCGGGTAGAGGAAGAACCAAATGACAAAGGATTGCAAAGGGAAAGACCAGCGAAACCTAACAGTAAGTGGGTTATTTCCAATGGTGGTTAATTGCATACCTTCGGAGAGCGCCTATGTACTCCTCCTCCTCACTCACACACACACACACACACACACACACACACACATATATATATATATATATATATATATATATATTATATATATATATATATATATATATATATATATATATATATATATATATATATATATATATTCTCGTTAATTTCCATTTCAAAGAATCTTATAAATTAAGGCAAGAAACTATAACTCAGAATAATACATTATCTATATTGACAAAGATTAAAAAAATAAAAATCACCAGTTTAGGCAAGTATTTAAAACCACTTACATAGCGAAACGATTATTGTAAAATAACTACTCTTGACAACAAGCGATTTGTTCTACAGAAAGATTGAGAAAAAAAAAAAAGACCGCGAAAAAAAGCCCGCGAGAAAAAAAAATGAATATAAAAACCCCGCGAAAAATAAAGAAATAAAAAAATAAATAAAAACCTTCGTAATAGATATTTGAAAGAGAATAAATGGAAAAATTATCCAAATGACAAAAGAAATTATAGTTTAATTTATTTAAGTATTAAAAGGTATTAATTTAGGTAAGTTTGTATTTTGTGAATGAATTTAATGCTGATAATTCTAGTACTTTTTTTTCATTTCATTGACTCCTGAGTATCATTTTATTCTTGAATAAGTATACTATATATATATATATATATATATATATATATATATATATATATATATATATATATATATATATATATATATATATATATATATATATATATATATATATATATATATATATATATATATATATATATATATATATATATATATAATATATATATATATATATATATATATATATATATATATATATATATATATATATATATATATATATATAATATATTATATATATATATATATATATATATATATATATATATATATATATATATATATATATATATATATATAGTTATCCATCTTACCCCTGTACCCAGTGTTAGGCCCTTTCGAGTCTCATTAACACAGAAGGTATTTCCTGTATATTAAAGACCTTACACTTCGGCTCTTACAGGCATGTGATAAATCCTTATTCCCCCCACCCCACCCTTCACATGCTGCATATGATAAATATTTTACAATTCAGCATACTCTTTCCTCTTTAAGTTATACATATAGTATCTGTTCGTTTTACTATGGGACATGCGTATTAGGTCAGCAACCAAAGACTTCCCCTCGTCCACTTTTCTACCCATCATATCTTGTAAGTTGGCAGTATCTAATGTTGAAGTTGATTCTACTAAAGAACTGCAAACTGATTCTCAAGTATATACTATATTCATTCGTCAGCAATCAGAAACCTTCATGGGCGTTATTTAAACTTCCAGTGTGTTGAACTAGTAAGTTCTCCCTTCTTCTGGATCTCCCCATTTGCTCTTAATCAAAATTCAAGTGACTAAGTGCTTCGAAAGGTAAACCTTATTTTGTTATCATTTACCGTGCCTATCTTCAAGTTTCATTAAAATGCAGATGCTGCGTGTGTGGATACAATGGCGCTGTCTGTTCAAGTATTTCTAATTTGTATCCTTTCGAGTTTTTTTCACCTTAGAGTCTGGTTTCTTTTTTCATGTAATTTCATGTGTGTTGTATTATCTCTAAATTCAGTACAATCTCTTTTAATTTCATCGACTGCCAAATTCAAAAATAAAATACTTTTTCTTCTCTTCTTCATATTTCTGAAATCCAAGACACAAAAATTTACTTCGAAGAAGAAGAAGAAGTTAGAAATAAATAAATAAATAAATAAATAAATAAATAAATAAATAAATAAACTGTATCATATCCCATCTAAGAAAATTTGACACGAAACCATCTGCCTTTTTTCTTTCTTGCAATACTCACATCAAAGAGCAAACAGAGAAACAGAGGAATAGAAGTGCAGAAGCTTAAAATAATAATAATAATAATAATAATAATAATAATAATAATAATAATAATAATTATTATTATTATTATTATTATTTATTATTATTATTAATAATTAAAAAAAAAAAAAAAAAAAAAAAAAAAAAAAAAAAAAAAAAAAAAAAAAAAAAAAAAAAAAAATATATATATATATATATATATATATATATATATATATATATATATATATATATATATATATATATATATATATATATATATATATATATATATATATATATATATATATATATATATATATATATATATATATATATATATATATATATATACATATCTTATATTCTTATAATCAATTACA